>JAUZNJ010076781.1:0-24706 GCA_034780135.1 Jordanella pulchra
TGGAGTCTGGTGTGTTACTGCTTGGGTGGAAAGAAAACCAGCAGCCACACGGCCCTTTCTGGAACCAGTTTGACACCCCTGCTTTAAAGCAAGGGTCTCAGACTGAAATCCATGAGGGCTGGTATCCTGCAACTTTTAAATGTGTCCCTTGCCCTACACATCTGAATCAAAATTAGCTAATTAGCAGGAGTCAAACTCTGCTACTGAGCTCATGCTGGAGTCAAGTTTGTTGAGACAGTCACATCTGAAAGTTATAGGACACTGGCCTATTGATGATTTGAGTTTGGGACCCCTTTCTTTAAAATATACATAGAGTAGTAGCAGTTTAAAAATTCCTCTGACTCCATGATGGGTCCTTGACTGGTACAGGTCTTTCACTGGTAACCGACAAGCTTGTGGAGGTGATCCCCCACAATCACATTTATAGTAAGGTCTCCTCCCTAAGCTGCAAGAGTGCAAGTCCTAAATACACTATTTCAATAAATGAGTGGAGTTACAGTATACATTGACACACCTAGTAGAAAGAATGGGACCATTTCAACGGATGGACTTTGGAGGAAACCTGGCTGGAAACTGAAGGCTATTTGGCCTCTTTTTAAATCTATGTTGGTAGCCCACATTGCTTTGGTCTGTTGATCAACTGTACACATGTGTAGTGAGAAATATTTTAAGGTCAATATACAGAGAAACAAAATAAGCCAAACAAGGTTTTTAAGACAAATAAATACTTCACCAGCAGAGCGCAGTAATTTGTTATAAAAATGTACACAACCGTAATGCGTTACTGGCATATACATTCAAAAAAAGTCAATTAAGGTGATTGATGTACTACCTTTAAATAAATCTTGTAAATCTGTCAGAATAGCTGTACCTGATAGACGGTCACTGAATTTCAAATTAATGTTGCCATAAAGTTTGTCATTCTTCACAGGTTGAAAACTGTTTTTCTTAGCAATGGTCAATTGTGTGTCATCACACAAGATTCTAGTTGCATCCAAGGTGCAAAAACAAGCATTTCAAGAAGTGCTAAATGCCTCTTTTCTGCCCATCAACTTCATTATTATTTCAGAAAGTGCTTTTAACTCACAGTGCTTTCTTTAACTTTTACTTATGACTGTATAGAAACCTTGAATAGAGCAAAGGAAAAAACATTGTATTTTCAAAGTATTTTTGCCAATGTTGTTTTCTTCTTTGCTAGCTACCAAGTTTGATGTGTGAAAGTGCACAACTGAAGGGCTTTTTTAAGTTTTCATTGGTGTTACTCATCTTATTATACATGTTCTATATCTAAAATATGTTTTACCCGGGTTAATCATATTATATAAGGATTGTAGTTGGGAACGGATACAAGTCTCCAGGTATGAGTGGCAAATAATATTTCAATTTATCCATAATATTTGTTGGAATAATATAATTCAGCCAAGACCAAAAAGAGACCTTATGTATTATCAGATGTTCACAGCGCCAATGCAGTAGTGTTTTTTTTTTTTTTTTTTTTTTTTTTTTTTTTTTTTTTTTTTTTTTTACTTGAAGTGGCACATTTGTTGTGCCATATGGAACCTAAACAGGGTGCTTAAGTCTATGTAGTCTGTGTTGGAATAAATTACCTAAAGCTTTTTAAAGAACCCAAGTCCAATAATATCCTATTCTTGCACTTAAGATTAACATATTCTAGCAGGCCTGATTTTAACACACCTCTTTTGTGTCCCAAATGTCATGCCATGATTTCCCATGGCTGGTGGACGCAGTATTTATGCAGTTGTCATAAGTGCATAAATAACAGCTCTGATGTAGGGAAACAATATACAGTTTGTTTATTGACCTGTATTATCATCCTTATCAGTTAACACACATACAGCTACATGGAGCTGTACCAGACTACTCATTTATACTCCAATATGTAACCAATATGTATTGCTCCTCTGATCATACAATGTATTAACCCTTGGAGCAGATGATTGAGCAATAAAAGATTGGACAAAGTATTCCCTGGTCAGAGTTGTCATTATTGATGCTTCTACATACAAATGATTGGGTCAGACAACATGAAATCACATGTCCATCCTGCCTCCTTATCAGGGCCTTAGGCTAGGGGTAGTATAATGCTGTGGAGATAAATATATACATTCTTGTTTTAAATTGGGCCCTTTTGTATGAGCTGAGCATCATTTAACCTCCATAGTCTCCTAGATCATTGTTGCCAATGGTGTCGATCAGATTTTGGCCAGTGTTCCAAGCCTCCGTTGACAACTTTGAACAAGACATTTAACCATGATGTAAAGCTCAAACAATGTCTGGCTGACTAGACCCCTAAGGTTTCAGAGGAATCCTAGCCATTAGATGTCAGTGCAAGAGAACAAATTTGGGAAATAGGAAAGACTAACGTCATTTTCAATGTGTCAAATATCTTGATGTATCTAAGCCATGAAGAATTAAAGACGTTCTGAAGCCTAAAAGGATCAAACCAAGTCCTTTCAATTTGTTATCTTGACAGTCGACAATACCAAAGTTTCTTTCTTCTCCTTAAAGTGTTGACAGTTAGTTCTTTGCCTAAAATGTACAAAACCAGATATTTCCTTGAATATGATGGTTTAGTTATTACATGTTTTTGTCATTTCAAAGTCAGCTAACAAAACATCTTTGTACTTTCTAACTAGTTTACGCCCATACAGCAGTTTTGCATCCTTGCAGCTTCCCATTGGAACAAAACCTTGTCCTATTGCTTTTTGGAACTTTACTGAACTAAGCACAGATTAGTGTGCAGCACAACAAAGACAGTTTTTTTTCCCTCAATCTAGAGCAGACTGATAGCATCAAAAAGGGATGGGCTGATAAGGAGAGACATTAAGGATTACACCACAGAATGATTGACAAGTGGGAAAACTGTTGGGTCCAGGCAGTCTGTTCAGCCACAACCAATACAAATTGGTAAAATGGACACATAATAGTTTCAAAAATTATTTTTTTCTTTTATATTCAAGGTTTTGCAATTAAGATCAGTGAACAAAGTATGGCTTATTGTCGTTATTCTTGTCCTCCTTTGGGAGGTTGGCTTTTTTCCCCCTCTCCATTACTCTTTGGATAACAACAGGCTGATATTCCTAGTAAAGCAGACCCTTATGTCACTGTTGTGTGCCATCTGCGTATTAAGGTCATCCATTAAGCCCCTTGTGGCACTACATCACACTTCCTAAAACAAGCAAAAAAGCACCGTTTTTGAGACTAGAGAATGTTGTAATTTCAAATGTGGCTAAAAGGGGTTCAGTTATATAAAATATGAGGTAAACACTGTAAAATTGTAACTCAAATGTTTTCCTTGGTTGCATTGACTGCTTTAAAACCATGAGGAACATTAAGTTTTAGAAGAAAGAAAAGTGACAACGCATCAGGACAGCTTAATCACGCCTGATTTAGCGATTATGTGAAACATGGCAGTAAATAAAACACCCTGTTCTGTGGCAATAGAAAAACACCCATACACAGATTTAGAAGGGTGGGTGAAAGGAGGACAGAGAGGCAAATAAGTGAAAGGAGGAGCAGTGGGATGCCCCTGATGCGGTGTCACCTGTTTACCGCTTCGTTTGCCGGAAGCACTGCTGTGCACTCTCATAGGGAAAGCTTTTTGAAGCCCTGATTTATCGCTTGGCTGGGTTTGCGCATGGCTTGGTGCTCACTGGAGTGACTGTCCTAGTCACATTCACTGCTAGAAGTAGGATCTGCTGTCTGAGGCTTCGGACAGGGCAGGATGAGGAGGAACTGCAGGGATGAGGGGTACAACTCACGTTCAGAGGTATGCTACCTCCAAAACTTTACAGAGATTTGTTGGTTTTAGGGAGATGTGCAAAATTTTACATAACTTTTTTTTTTTTGAAAGGTTCCTTTTATGTTTTCTCGAGCAGTGCAATTGTTGCTGTGCCTTAAGCTTTGCTGCATTTCTTTTTTCTGAACTACGTGACATTTCTATTCATTTTGGCATCTCTTACGCTTTAACACAACAGCAAGCCCTCGACTCCAACCTGAGCAACTTGATCAAGAGGAACAACGAACTAGAGTCGCTTATGGGGAAACTTATCCAGACTTGTCAACATGTTGAGGTGAGTCTCAAAAGCCCTATGGGGTCAACCCTCACCTAAATAATCTGACACTTGATATCAAGCGTACCATTTAATAGGGATTCTGCATGTTTGGTTATGTTTCCTATTGTAAAAATGTCAGTTTATGCATAGTTCACATTTATTGTGCCACATTTTGTCACTTATATTAATTTAGACTTAATGGATACATATGGCGCAAGGAACTTAAAGCAAAAGAAATTCATTTTTGACAAAAAAACATCTTTAGAGCTTAGAATAACAGGTTCACAGATTGATACTTCCACTTATTTGTAACGGATTGCTTTGTGATACAAAATACATAGTCAATGTAAGAATTTGTCTTGGAGTTCTCCAATGCTATATATGCAATGAAAATACCCATTTTTTTTTTGTTTAGATCTTATTTTTTTAATTATTGCACAGTGATTGTTTTCCGTGATCAACATTTGTAATGGAAATTTCATAGGAAAAAAGTCAAATCAAGACATTAACATATTTCAAGCCAACGATTTATAAAAACAACACTTAAGCAGATTTACCATTTTCCATCATTACTGTCATTTGGTCGGGTTTATCATATTTATTACTGGGTTAACATATTTGTGAGGATGTTTGCATGCTTTCAGCCTCATTTGAAAGCATTTCTTTGCCAGGCCTGCCCATTCGCATTATGTCGCACCACTAAGACGCTTTAAATAAAGCAATGCCACAGGGTTTTAGAAAATATAGAGAGCAGCTTTGCAGCCTGCCAAGACCTTTGCAAAGTAGAGGAAAGTAAAGGATTAAGCCGTTTGCAATATTTTCTGAAGATTAAATTATTGTTGTGCGTTTTTTTGCATGCATGTTAAGGTGCCAATTTATGCAAGAAGGGGAATTTGAAGCCTTAAGCACAGAAAAAGAAGAGTAATTCATGTTTTTAATTTTTCTTTTATGATCACAAAAGCACCAAATTTTCAGTACAGTTTGCATGCGCACTGCTATCCCCTCTACCATGTTGTTGCAAGAAAAACAAAATTATTTGCACCTACAGGGATGAATTATTCATGGGGTTAGTTTGAACGAAGTACAAGTTATAACTCATTATTTATTAATCTGTATTAAATTTTTAACCTTCATCTATAACACAGCCTCTGATAACTGAAAGAATAATGAGATAGCATAATGTCTAGTGGTGAGATGCGACATAACCAGCAAAAGGAACTTTAATCTGACAAATACAAAAATAATTTTGAGGTTCTGCAGAGGAGACTCAAATTGCGTGCTACTAACAAGCTTTAAATATTTCAGATTAGATTATACATAAAACGGCTGCAAAGACGTATCTTGAAAATCTTGTAATCTTACATGCTGTTCCTCTGACTCACCACCTCAGCTGCACCTAAAATTTTGAATTCAAGCAGCATATGAGATGTGGGAACCTGTCCAGCTTGTTTTTCCATGTAACAAAACAATGCTTAATCCACTTATTCTAAGGCACTCATTACAACTTTTAAAAATGAGGACACTGCTTTGGGTTGCACAGAGAAAATATACTGAATTAATTTAGAAGAGTTCAATAAATACGCATTTACTCAGAAGAGTCATTGTGATGTTTTCAGTTTTTAGAATACAAAAGAATAAAAGATGAAATGCAAAAAAATACAATTGCTTACCATGTTTCATAATATCTTAGTACATATATAGAGTTTAATAAATACATTTTGAAAAAGATGAAAGTCCTCCTCATTGTAAGAAGAAGAATTCACTTCTTTGTATTTTTGCACTTTCCTCTACAGTTTGGTACCATTTGTTCTACGAATTGGGCCCTTTTGTTGCTGTGGTTTTTTTTCAGTGTGTACGCTTTTGAACTTTGTCCCAGCAACACAAGATTTTACCTACTTCCAGCCTGCATTTGAGTCATCATTTAGTACAATCATGACATAGTAACACCACACATGGATTAAGTTGTGGAAAATTGAAAAACAAAGTTCTGTTTTTAAACTAATATCTCCAGCTCTAACAGACATCTATACAAAAAAAAAAAAAAAAAAAAAAAAAAAAAAAAAAAAAAAAAAAAAAAAAAAAAAAATCGATAATCTGGCGGTGGAAAGGGTACCGCACAAACCTACATTTCTGTCCAATTAAACGGACATCCTTAACAAAGAGTATTAATCAAGAGGAACAGCCAAGAGGCCCATGACAACTCAGGAGAAGCCCAAGAAATCCGCTTGGTCGAGCACTCTGCAAATCTAGCCTTCATGTTAGTGTTGCAGGAAAAAAAAAAAAAAAAAACACAAAGTATTCCCAGAAAAGTGGTGGCAGCACAATGCTGTGGGAATGGTTTCTTCAGCATGAACAGAGAAGTTGGTAAAAGTAGACTTATTGAGCCAAATCAATGGAAACACTGGAAATAAGAAAAGCTAAAAAAGAAAGCTAAAACCTAATTTAGAGTATGACAGAGGTTTATCTTCCTATTGTCAATTTCTTAAAGAGCTTAAGAGGGAAGCATTTTTTCCTTCCTCTTTTCAATATATATCTCCAATTTTGTTTTCTCTTAATTTCAAACAGTTAGGTTTTTAGTAATGAATTGGCGATGTGAAAAAGCTCAAGGGGTTTAAATGCTTTGTAAGGTACTATAGCAAAAGAATAAATCTATACCTGCATATGTTTCAGGATTTGGTCACTGAGGCCATTGCACATGTTAATGAATGACTTAATGGTTCTTACAGTTGGCAATTTGTCACACTGACTATATCCTCCACAGGGCTCTATCCACAGGCATTAGATGCTTCCCATCTGTACCAGACATGAAGGCTTTGGTCACAACTGGAGCGTTGGGATATTTCAGGCTAAAAAATGGCCTACTTTGAGTTTCAAAGCACTTTGTCTTAATGGAATGTGAAATTTTCAAGCTTGATGGGTTATTAAAGAATGAACCAGCAAGAATTTCACCCCAATTCCTTCGTTTAAGATGAGTCATTTTTTTTTTCAATTTAATATTCTTATATAATTATCCTTTTGATGCACTTCTTTTGATAAAGGCATAAAATATCTCATTCCTGTAGTCCTTTTATACACATACGTACAATACTAAGTGTGTACAAAGACTGAGTTGACATAGGTGCAAGTGTTTCACAGAGCTCACAGCTTCATATTGGTTTAAAAGAAACCAGTTGGAAGCGGCTGGTGAGGCATTACTGTTGAGGAGAACCATAACTTTAAGCTCAGCATGTTTCAGGTTAACACACAGATTTTTTCAGGTAGCAAATTGTTGTGTTTGGTAAAATACATACACTTATTCAGTAAAAGTGTTTTGAGTTCAGGCTTTTTACTTGCATGTTTGTTTCATTTAAAGAAAAAAAAAATACTTAAAAAATAATGATGCATTTATTAAAACTTTTGTCAACATACAGAAGGTTAAATTTGTATGAATAGGCAACAGGCAATATAACTTGCTTAATTAACCTTCTGTTGTAAATGTTCTTTAAAACAAGATGATAAAAGTTCTTTACAGCAACCACTGACCAAGTATAGAAAATCACCTAAATCAGATGTTAAAAAAGAAAAAAAAAAACATCCCACCAGAACATATGAAACACAGAGATGGCAGGAACTGCTTGATGTCATCCATCACTATTTTGTACCGATTAAAGTTATTAGCCTGGCACAGCCAGACTGAATTACATGGAGCATTATTCAGTCTGGTCAACTGAATTGACTCCGGCCGGAGCGATCACAGCATGGGAGGCGGGACTTTACGAAGCATCACTCTCAGCACCTTTCTGCTTTTCTTCTATGTTAAAAGCAAGATGGCGTCCGCAATGGGGCAAGGTTTTAACCTTAACAACAGACAGCTTAGGTGTCATTTCTTTTGAAAAAAAAAATATTTGCTATTCTCATCTAGACATTTTTCATGGACTATAAAATTACAAAAAACAGTAAGTGTGTCGCTTGGGATTTTTGCATCACATCCGTAGTTATCCAATTTGTCCTAACCTATTGAAGCTGACCCCATTAGTCCTGCCTTTTGAAATCAAGCTTTACCAGCTCTTCACCCACTCTGATACAGCGTATATAACATCATATCAGTCTGGCCACACTACAAGTTATGTAGCTATATCAAAGACCAGCATAGAACAAAATGGTGAAAAGATAAAATGACTAGCATCTTGATACTTGAACTTTCTGTGTGTTCTGGTATTAAGAACATGTAAATCCCCAGTCTAAACAATGGGACCAATAAAAATCAGTAAATGGCATTGAACAAAGATGACCCCTGGTTAAATCTGACCATGTATTTAGGAGAACATGAAAAACACAGCCATGGCTAGCATGTTTATGACATTTGCAAATTTGGGTTTTAGGTAATCTGTTTGAGATGTTTCTGAGTGCTAGGAAGATTAACATTTTGACAAGCCAAGCTACAGGGCTAGCTTGAATTAGGTTAGGAATCGGAGAGCGCCTTAGATGAAGAGGATTTTAAAGACTGAATTCTTCAGGCAAAAAATCAGTTGAAATCGTTACAAGAAGCTGTAAACCCCACAAAAAATAGATGATAGATTGAATAGTCTAAGCATACAAAGAGAGAGTTATTTTCCCACTCTACATCAGGTAAAGTCCCAGTTCTTTATAGAGTTTCTATAGGATTTAAGTGTTGCACATTGAAACTGTCACTGAAGGTTTATTTGGTGTCTGGTGAATCTTTTTCATGCAATGCACTTTAACAAGGTGCCTTTGAAAGATAAACAGGCTCACAACATCATAGATCATCCACCCAAACCTTGGGCATTAATTGGCTTTTCTCATACAGATATACCTACTGTGAAAGAATTAAAACATTTAAAAAATGTTGACTATATTTCCTCATTCATTTAAAAAATGTTAAATTTCTTACACTGTATTATTTTTCTATGATTTTGATGTGAGTGATTGTGAAAATATCCTAAGGCACATCTGTATTTATCCTTTGTTTTATACTCAAGAACTCTTGACCATTTCTTGCTGCTTTGTTCTACTTGTTTCTTGCAGACTCATATAAAACCTTTTTTTCCTAAATCTGTTATTTTAAATAAGGTCAAACTGTTTTCTTTTAAGCAAGTCTTTTAATGTTTACCTGTATATAATTGTATATGTCTTAACAGTTCTTTATTGTAAATGATAATTTATGTATCTACTGCATGTATTAGAAAACTAAGGGCTTGATGATAATTTTAAAACACACGAGCTGTATAAACATTTTTATGTATCCCTCCCATCCATCTTTGTCAATCTGATCCTATCCGTGAATTGATTTTCAGGTTAATGCCTCACGCCAGGAGGGCAAGCTCATGGAGGAGTGCGACGTCCTAATTGACATCATTCAGCAGAGGAGGCAGATCATTGGCAGCAAGATTAAAGAGGGGAAGGTAAGGTGGAAAAAAAACAAAACAAAAAGGGGTTTTTAAAGATAAACTATTATTGTGAAGAACACAAAACAGTGGAAAAAAAGCTAATTATTTAGAAAATTAACCATTACAAAGACTAAACCTTATTAAATGTTTAATTTACACCAACTATAGTGAAGGTTATCTGACAAATTCCTATACTTCCTAGATTTGTAGCCCACTGATTGTAGATGTTACACATGAAAGAGACGACCCTCTATTATGAGCATTGTATAAAACTTTAAATATGAACCAACTTATGTATTATCTACCATTTAAACTACAGAAAAAACATTTAGATCTAAAGGGAATTACCTTTTGTTTATTTGTTTTCATTACATAGAGAAGCAGTCATAAGAACATAATGGAGTGAATTTTTGTCACGTTACAGACTAATGTTTTTAAAATAATCAAAAGCATCATGAATGACCTGTAAATTAACAAAACAATGTTTTGAAAACTAACGAACAAAACAGCACTTTTGTTCAATGTACAGTTTTGTTACTTTTACATTTATTTTAATACAGTTTTCAGATGTGGTTCAATTTAAACATTTTATCCTAAAAGAAATGTAGATGAATTTAAGAAGGTTATCTTTTTAAGCATAGCCATGCTTCCCCTTTTTTAGAGTTTAAACTTATGTCCTTGAAATAGCCTGTACATTGATCTGGTGCCACATGACTAGTGCCATACCTACAGTTTGATTCACCCCCCTCCATTTACTACTGCTTCAAACACTGTTTTGTGTTATTCTGTCACCACCTTGTTTAATTGATTATGTGGTCTTTCAGTAATTTTGCTTGACCAGACTCCCCTGGAAAGGTTCCCTAGCATTGCATGTTTTTCCTTGATCTGTAATATGGTTCAATTAAGCTTGACTGCATCCTAAAGTCTTAAACATTGCTTTATAACCCTTTCTAGATTTACTGATGACAATGATTTGCTTTCCCATTTCCTCCAAGTTTTAAATGGCCTGTTTCTTACTGAGATCTTAAAGGTAGAAGAAAGGTTCTATTTATTGTAGATTATCATAATCATCTGCATTTCATTTAATAATAAAACTTGGGTTTAAGTTATTATTTAAGAAAAGCTTTAAAAAAAAAACCAAAATTTAATAAAGGCAATTCACTATTTTAACACACCTTTTTTCCTTCATAGGGCCAAATTTGTTTAGATTGGTATTATTTGTTTGCATTTGAAATTTGTTTAGCCTTTTTTATCTACAAAAAAAAGATCTGATAGGTCTAGGTGTAAAAAAAAAAAAGAACAGAAGAAGACTTCAAAAGCACTGCATGTTAACACAATCCTTTAACTGCCAGCAGATGGCAAACTATTCAGATGCCTGAGATACAAACCCTTCTGAACAGACGGGAGATGGCACACTGGCCAAAAAGACATCCCACAGCATATGGAGGAGATGTTTGCTTGTACTCTCAAACGAGATGATATTTTAAGCTCCATGTAACGAGTCTTGGAGAGATTCCGATTTTTTTTTTTCTTCTACCATCTAACGTGGATGCTTAACATTTAGCTCTGCATCAGAAAGACTGCGCTTTAAAACCTTTCAGAAACTAGATCCAGAAGTCATTTGCAATCTTTCCTGTGTTACAGATTCCTTTGTGTTTAGTTGCTACAAGCCAAACTGCTGATGAAATGGCAATTGACCTCAATCTAACCAGTGACCTAAATCTGCCTCTTATGCAGTAAAAGCTGAGGGAGTAAAACTGGGTGATAGCTAACAAGAGCTGAAGCCATATATGTGCAAAGAAAAAAATAATTCACCAACACTCCTAAAGTACAGAAATGATAAAAAATTTCATATTTACATTTTAGAAATTAAAAGATTGATTACCAATGTTTTCCCAAATGGTGTCCAAAAATTCATTTTCTCTGCAAGTAGCTTGTCAAAACCTTGTACAATAATATATTATGATCCAGTGAAGCCAGATTTATTATACACTTATACAGCCCATCACTGAAACAACCACATACCTGCAGGCAAACATTTTTGCGACATATTTATGCACTATAGTAGTTTACTCCAGATGGATTTGGGGATTTTGTTTAAAAATTGATTGATAGAAGAATACCATAAACAAGGCAGTTTTAAGCCAGAACCCTCAAACGTTCACCAGAAATATGATACAGAGGAAGGGTTTTATATCTTAGCACTACTGTAATACCATATCTACATCCTAATCAATGAGAAGGTATTTTCAAGAGGAAATAGAATTCAAGAATCAACTTGTCAGAGCTATGATCTAAGTATTACAGAAAAATCAGGTAAAGAAGCAATAATTAAGAAATTTACTGTCAAATTTACTAAAATTATTTTCTCAACCGGGATGGAAGCAATACTCCCCCCAAAAATGATCGATTCTCACCAATCAATGCGAAGAATTTGAAACACTAAAATTCATCAACTTGCTTGACAAGTGAAGTAAAACAACAACATCTTAATCAGGTTTTTCTTCTTCTAAACATAGAGGCATGGTGGGGAACTACTTCAGTTGAGCATGTAGCCCTTGTTAACTTCCTGGCTTCTGAGTCAATCGTATAAGGGTTTTCACGGTTGCTAAAACTTAGTGAAGCATTTGGTATTTAATATTTGCAAAATAGTTGCACCCTGCAAACATGGAAGCAAGTGAGAGAAGTGGACCAGATATGGCATCAACAACCCAGAATAAGTTTCATCATCCATCATATGTATTTGCACAACTTACAAGTTGTCTTCATTCCCCATTTTTAACTTAATTGCTGTATGTGTCATTGTTTCTCTCAAGATGAGTATACTATCAGTTTTGTGTGTTGTACCAATTTAAAACACTAGGTGTCATTCTTAGTCATTTCTCCTTTAAGTTGCTTAACTAAAGTTAGTGGACAACACATCTTCACAACATATTTTAGAAGGCAGAGTAGGCAACCATACTCTCTCTTAGATGGAAATAAGAAGATCAACAGGTATACTCCACCTCAGCCAACATTTAAGCATCATTTTAAAACTCTAAAATATCCTACTTACTCTAACATTAATATACATAAAAAGATCAAGAACAACAACTTCTCAGTTTATACCTTTTTTGTTTTGCCAACCTTAACATTTATCTCTCTGTAAAAATGTAGAGCCCAAATATTTTATTTATTTTCATTAGGTCTCATTTCAAGCAGGTTTGTTAATGATTTACAACCTCTCCATCTTGCCAAGGCATTTTTTATGCATGGTTGTCATGGATCTGTTTTTCATGCATAATGCCCTCAAATCAACCCTAAAAAAGGTTCATCTACTGATAAATCTTTCTGATGTTTACAGGCTCAAAGGCTTCGGAAGCTGGCCCAACAGATTTCCAACTGCAAGCAGTGCATTGAGAGGTCTTCAGCGCTCATCACACAGGCTGATCAAACCCTGAAGGAAACGGACCACGCTCGCTTCCTACAGACTGCCCAAAGCATCAATGAGAGGTCAAGCAGCCCACACGAACAGCCCTCTAAAAATCTTGCCTATTAACTACACATATGCCGAGAGGCAGCTTAAAAACCTTCTCAAGAGACCAATGCATTTTTCTTTTTTTGTTAGTTTGTTAGTTTTTGTACTTTATGCTCTCCTGCTGTCTTTGAATAATTTATTTGGCACAACAGATCTATGTGTGTCAAGTATTGGTTTCCCCCCCAGGAAAAACGGGGGTGAATGATACAAGTAGAAATTATCCTATAGCTCGTTTTACAAAGCTGGATCTCAATCAGAATGTGATCCAAAGATTCACGTTCAGTCACGTTCTAGAGACCCATCATCCTCAGCTGAGACTTGTCCTGGGTAGCTCCTTGATGTGCAAACTGACATAGACGTATTCATACAGGATCTCCAAGGCAAAGTTTTGGTCTATTGAGAGATGGTATCAATGTACACTTTCTTTTGTCTTCATCCTCATCATAAAAGACGAGGTTATATCACCTCATTTGACTCGCTCTGTACGGATTATCTTCCTTTGAGTCAGATTTTAACTCTAGACAAAAACCCAACTTCAAAGTATTCATCTTACAAATTGCAAGCTAGTTTATTCTTTCCAATAGCAAAAATGTTATTTTTAACAAATTTGACTTAAGAGGAAGATTCATAACTTGCTGTTAAATTCAGGAACTACAGTTGACTCAGTAGCTCGATACATTCTTGTATTTAGTTAATTTGCAACATTTTGTCTGCGCTTCAAATTGTGGCCAGCATTTTTATAAGGAAAAAAACCCTGTTAAATATTTTTTTTTTTTAAAACCTAGAGTTTCCATGGCAACCGCATCAACCCAGGTGCTGATTCCAGAGATCCATCTGACAGACACCTTTGACACATTTGCCCTCGACTTTACAAGAGAAAAGAAGTTGCTGGAAAATCTGGATTACCTCACAGGTTAGAGACAATCCATCTTGCTAAACACCAACAACAGTGTATTCAGAGACATAATGGTGATCTAAATGTCATTTTTGGGGTTCATTAAACCCATTTTGTTAAGACAAAACCTTGATTTCTGCTTCAACTCCACATTTCTTTGTTTAAGTCCTGTCAATTCTGTATTCAAGTTGTGCATTAGACTTTAGAATTTAACCTAAAAGCTGCTCAATTAACATAAAACATTTATTCTTCCTCGTTCACTCGGTTGGGCCTATCAAAATGTCACTTGTAAAGGATGAGCACACTAGGAAAAGAGGAAAAAAAAATGTGGATGGGCATTTGTTGTGGTTTTGAAGGCCTGTGAAAATGGCTGGCTCATATTTATTCTCTGCGACGCATGAGGGCTTCACTGGAGGGTATTTCACTCAGTGAATCAGCCTGAATCACTCCGCTATGTGCAGCCACTCATGACAGAAAGCTTGGGAGTAGGAGCAAGTGACAGGCACAAAAAGAGATAAGAAGTGGCTTTACAATAATTTCAAGGCGGGCCTTTGTATCTTTGTTTTTTCTACCTCACTCTGTTCTCCTCCTACAAGAAGCTATGTAGACTTAACACAAAAGGAGCCATTTCCAACTAAATTGTCAAAACACATCTGTTTCCCTACGAATCAATACATCAGTGAAACAGAGCTAGCAGTTTATGTGATTATGCAGTGACTCAGATTTTGAGTATCTAATGAGGTTGTGCCATGTTCTTCTCCTGCTGCGATAATGCGATTTGGATATTTATTTCCATTGCAATCACTGTTCAACCTATAACTCTTGCGTTCCTGGAGGAGTTAAAAAAAATCCATAAAGTCTTAAATTAGATTCTTGTGCATATAAGCAAGTTTTATTAGATGGATTTTATTGGAACTACTAAAAACTAGTAAATCACTAGCATGGGATTTCCCTAATGTAATATATTGCATCAGGGGGGCTAAGATAATGATTCTGTTTTGTTTTTTCCACAGCTCCAAGTGCTCCGTGCATAAGGGAAGAGTTGTGCACAGCTTCATATGACACTATTAGTGTCCACTGGACGTCTGATGATGAATTCACAGTTGTGTCTTACGAGCTCCAGTACGCCATATTCACTGGACAGTCCAACATTGCCAGTAAGTGCATCTGGGCACTAGGGGCACTTTAAATGTAAATCATATCCAAGACATACATTATCCCCATTATTCTTGGAGTTGGAAGAAAAAAATGGAAAAGAAATATTTGCACTTTTGCTGTCAAAGACAATTTAAGTCAGGTATAGATTGTTCACTTAAATCTAGTTGCATTCAATTTAACATTTAGGGACGTAATGTTTAGATTAACATACTTGGGTATAAGTAGGTGCAACTCTGACTGCTCGATGTAGGCAAAATCCTAATTTGATCCTTCATATTTCACTCCAAGATGTAGAGGTAGTCATTTAGTGGAGAGAAAGAAAGCAAAATGGCACGATAGCAAAAAAAAAAGAAACCCATTCCTTAAATGGAAACAACTTTGCAACCTTTATCCCAAAACATAAACAAGCAACTGACAACATTATTAGTGTATCTCTGAATATGTTTGAAGATGTCTGATTTAACTTTTTGGGAAAACTTACACATTTCGGTTAAATTGAGGCTATAAAACTCAAACGGTTTAAATGTTTGTTGCCTGTATAAAGCAGTTTATTTTTTTTATTTTTTTTTGCACATTAGATGAGCAATTAAGGAAGTTGGAAAAATAATTCTACTTTATGGATGTCCCAGTACGTTTTTATATGTGCATACAGAGGTGAAGCCTAACAGATTGAATCATTTTAGGAAAGATGAAATATCTAACATCAGTCACACCCTTGCAACTAAATTTCCTATGCAGCAATTAGGTTGGAGTATATCTTTACATACACAAGTCAAAACACACACAAGACCTTGAGAACCTTGGACATGGCTGATTGAGCAACAACTATATGAAGGAAAATGGGGTCAAAGCACCTGAGGACAAGCTCCCCTGCTGTCTTTGAATCAAACAGCCCCATCTGTCTTTCATCTACACCAGTTTTGAAGTGTTCTTTAAAGATTCAAACACTTCCCATGAAAAGTCTACCTTCCTTTGGTTTTTCGTCTTCTGTCTTTTATCCATTTCCTTTTTTATGTGCTTGACGTTTATCTAATAAAGGATTCCTACGTATGGTTGTTCCTTTTCCCTTAGACCTCTCATAATTTCAACACTTAAAGAATATTAAGAAGCGACATTTATGACAGTAATGTGACACTTAATTTCCCTCCAGCTGTCACATCCCTGTCTCTTTTTGTTCAATAAGATGCTGTGATGTTCCATGCTCTCTCTTATCACATTTGCTAATGACAGAGGTGTTACTGTCAAAATTGGAGTCAAGTGGCAGATAATTCTCCACATAGCTGCCGAGATAAATCCCATTGCAGGAAGTTGAAGTATTGTATCCTTATTGTTGTAGTTCAACAAAAGGAGCATTTTCCAGTCCTGTAGAAAACTCTTATAAACAACGTAAAAAAATTGGACCCAAATTTGAAAGGTTAAAAAGTGGTGGCTCATTTTTTTGACTTCTACACTTTTAATTCTTTAACATTCCTGCTTACATTTAGTTTTCCTTCATTAATGTATAAAATATAAAGAGATAGGGTACTTTCCCAATGTTACAAGGTGTTGTATCAGTGCTGCTAGTTAAATCAAACTACTTGCTACTAACTTACCATTTTTAGATGGTTGACATCAATGAACAAATAGGATTTTCTTAAAGGTTATCAAGTATAACTGCATGCACATGTATCCAGATGGAAATCTACATTTATTCCCTTTTAACAGAAGCTTTGCTGGTAGGAGATCTGAAAATGTTTATTCACCCCCGCTCAATTTGCCTTCATCTATGTCAAATGATGACATTTATGTATTAATTATATATAAATAAATCACGTACTGAGTTTATATAGTTTCTCTTTAATTTTAAGAGATCATCGAACGGAAAACAAATTAGTTTGTCTTTAGGCATTCAAATTTAAAGTTTATTTTCTATATTAACTGTTCAAGATTATCAAAACAGCAAGCTTTCAAGATGACTGTGTGCGTGTCTTGAAACAAATATTGGCTTTTACAATTGTACAGTTTAGTCTTTGGATAGCTACATGTTTTACTTAAGTAATGGTAAAAATCATCCAACAGAGCTTGAGAACATTAACATATCCCCAGGTCAAAATTAGGTTTGACTTGACAAGAATATGTGATGCCAGTTGCAAGCAGCAAATTAGATTTAATCTTAAGACCAGCAGTGGTGCACTACATTTAATAAAACATTTTATTCAATTAATAAAAGAAAAATAAATTGGACAACAGGTTACTTCAGATGATTTTTATACATATATTAAGCAACCATTTTTGCAAGTTTAATTACATTTAGCCAATTCAATTTCTTAGGTAAAGAAAAAATACATTGAGGTGTTTCTGTACTCACAAATATCCTTTAGGCCCACAGGCACTGAGAAGGTACCATTAAATGAAAAAACAAAAAAAAAAAAAAAAAACCACAAAACACTCACTGCAGAAATTGTTGCCCTGGTATCAAGCCAACGTGGTGTGAATTGTTTCCTCTTGTGCCTTTTCTCACCTGCCCCTATAGCCACAGGCTTGCTCATCTTTTTCAATTTAGTGCACTCTGTTGTCACATAGAACATTGATCTTCTGCTGGAGGTGTCTAAAGAAAGTGTTTAGTGAGCTTAAAGTATGCTTTCAGTAATAAGTTTCAAGAAGTCTTGTTATTTGTTTCCCTCCTCTATTAGGTCTATGCAACTCGTTGGAAAGTTGGATGATTGTACCCAACATTAAGCAGAACCACTACACAGTGCATGGTTTGCAGAGCGGCACTAAGTACATCTTTGTTGTGAAGGCCATTAATCAAGCAGGAAGCAGGAGCAGTGAACCCGGGACTCTGAAAACAAACAGTAAGATAATCAGGACTAAAACAAGATTGTGTACTCTTTGTAAAAATGAAGCCTAATTCTCCATATAAAATGATCTATACATTTCATAACCAGGCCAGCCATTCAAACTGGATCCAAAGTCTGCACACAAGAAGCTCAAAGTTTCTCATGATAACCTAACGGTTGAGCGCGATGAAACCACTTCCAAAAAGGGCCATAGCCAGGATCGGTTCTCTAGCCAGAGCAGCTATGGTGTGGTGGGAAATGTCTACATCGACAGTGGGCGTCATTACTGGGAGGCTCTGATTGGAGGGAGTACATGGTGAGAACCATTCCTTTCTTGAGCATTTTAGCAAAGATTTTTGTCAAATATAACATTTCTGACAAACAGGTACGCCATAGGCATTGCATACAAGTCAGCCCCCAAGCACGAATGGATTGGCAAGAATTCAGCCTCTTGGGTGCTCTGCCGCTGTAACAACTCCTGGGTGGTTCGCCACAACAGCAAGGAGCTGGCCATAGAACCCTCCCCCCACCTCCGACGGGTAGGGATCCTGCTTGATTACGACGCTGGATACGTGGCTTTCTATGATGCTGTCGGCTCTCAGCACCTACATACCTTTCATGTGTCTTTTGTCCAGCCAGTATGTCCTGTGTTTAATGTATGGAATAAGTGTCTGACAATACTCACAGGTTTACCAATCCCTGACCATCTAGAGGGCCTAGAATCGAGCAACTGAAGGCTACTAAACAAACAAAAATTCACAAAAAGTCACTACCTTTGCGCTTCACTGGGCAACATTTATTGAAAACATTCTGTGTTGGTGGAGAGCCTTAATTACTCACCTTCTTATGCTACAGTTAGCCACATTAAATTCTACTCATGTACGACTACACACAGTGAAGCAGGAAAATAGAAACTCTTTTCTGACGCAAACTGTCAAGCATGCTTTAAAGAAAACAGAAGTCTCCATTTGATATTGTTCTTACAATCTTTGTCTCCGTGTTATCCAGACTATCAAACTGTTTTCAAATAGATTGACATTTTGGTTTGAATCTTAAACTGGCCAGCATATACCGTTACCCAGTGCAGCAGACATACCTTTGCTACAGTATTCACAGTCCTTGATCCTTTTCAGTGATATTGCAACAAAATTTTCAATTATTTTAATGTGCAAGGCAAACCACCTGTTGCATAACTTGTATCTTACAGTGTATGTAAACCTAACCACTGTCATAGTATCTCTGACCAGCTTTGCTGTGGGTAGCAACCTGAATTTGGTCTTCAGAATCAGACAACCTTTTGATACCCTATAGCAGTTTGACCACCATATGTGGCAAAATGCAAACAAGAGTTTACATTTTTTTTTTTTTTTTTTATTGATTTCTCATTGTGGAGTGGACAACGGTCATTTAATGGCCTGTATGATTGTTCACAATAGTTTCCTAGCAAATCTCTGAGGTCCTCACCAAACATCTACTGGTTGATGATTTCAACCTAGAGGTTAACATGGAGAAAAAGCAGCTATCAAATAGTCTTTCTGATATGACGACATGTACGTCTTAGGCTCTACGACCCTGGCAGAAGACATTTGTGCTGAATAGAGCTGATCTTTGTAAGCAAATAGATCTAATTTGGATGCATATTTCAGGTTCAGCTAGAAAGAAAGGATGTTCTTGAATCTACATCCTTAAAAGCAGAGTCTCAGATGATGATTGGCTGATATAAAGGTGGGGAGCTAGGCCAATGGGGTAGAGCTGAGGTCCACACTGAGGAGATATAGTCTTCCAGTTGAGCCTTCCAGTTTAAACTGATGCATTGGCTTGGTGATCAGGAAACTTCTTAAGTCAATGGGCTGTGCTTGCTATAATTGAAGCCCATAATTCTAAAAGGGATGATACTAATGCCTGCCACATTTTTCGATTCACCTTTGTATAAAGAAGTTAAAAATAGCGTAACTTACATCTTACAGTGAAATCATGCACCATTATAAGTCAGCTAATCATGTAAGATCAAAATAAAATACATTGAAGATTGCGGTTGTAAACAGGAAGGGTTCAAGGGATGTGAAAACTTTAGAAAGCCTTTGAATATTGGGCTCATCTCATAAACTCAAACCCTTTAATAAACTACTAAAATTAGTCTGTTTTAAATTCTGAAAAAAGAACAGGGTTTGAATTAGATATTTTTGAAGTTTTAAGAGATATTTTAACTATCGCAAAAAGGAAAAAGCCACACTTTATTTTTCAGTTTTTCGGTTTCTCAATTTTTTTTTTTTTATACATAATCTCAACAAAAACAGCACTTTGAAATTTCCAAAATGTACACAACATTATTACATATATATTTACATTTTCACTCATCTTGGTTGCGGTGAAATGCAGAGCATGTATATTTTGTATATCTGTTCTTCCTGACAAACCTCCTTCATCCTTTCAGTGTTCATTTAACAACCAGGAACCAAAGTAGCCATTGATGTCTGTTCAGATATATTTTATTCTATGATAAATGCAGACATATTTTTTAAAAGTGTGATACAACATAGAGTGAGATTAAAAAATAGTAATTGCTAAATTCTGGATTCAGACGTTTTGCACATCGTTTACACTTTGTCCATGGTTTTGCAGCCTAAATTTTTTTATTTTATTTTTTTCTTCGTGCAATTTACATTTATTCTTTCTCGGGAGACGTTTCTGACCTAATGTGTTCATTTTGTTTTGTGATCCTGAGTTGATGTGATGTATAATAGGAGGAGGTTCGACTAACAATTGTATCTCGAGGAAATAATTAAATATGAGTGTTAGGATACACATTTTGGTGTCAAATTCTTGTTACTTTCCAACAAAAGTGTAACATCTTACATCAGTTCTGCACTTGGGTCCCCACCTTTTTCAACTTTAGCATATAAAAAACAAAGTTTTTTTTTGTTTTTTTTATTAAACTCCTTGTGAAAATAGACTACCCTCCAAGTTTGGAAATGTCCGCAATGTTTAATTATTAATGCTAATAAAGTATTAAGGGTTCATCCAACAATTTTAAAGTGAAGCACTCATTGCATTTATTGAAAAACTACGATTTGTCTAATACAATTCACTTAAATACATTAAGAAAAACTATGTTTTGGGGGGTATATCCCTGGTAATTTGTTGACTACATCGGGTCTCTCAATATGTAATGCAAATGTACGGCTTTATTTAATGTGTCCATTTGATCTTTTTAAAAAAAGTTGTTCAATGTCCAGTTTCTGTGAGCACTTGTGGAAATTGGGGTATAAGTGCAACATAGTTTTCTGTGATAAAGACGATAGGAAATAAAGAAATGTTTCACTTTAAGGTGTTGTTTCATATGTGCCTTTGAGATTGTTGGGCCCTGATTACAACCACAACCCAGAAACATTTTGGAAAGTCTAAAAAAAATAAAAAAAGTAAATAAATAAATGAAGTTTGTAGCATCAGGTATTAATGAGTATAGGAATCATAGATATTTTAATTGATTCTTTCATCCAAAAAGTATTTAAGATCTTTCCCATCAATTTATATTGTTTCCATCACTCCCCTATGAGTTAAATCTATGCATGTACTGTATCATGTTTTTTTACATCTTATTTTACAATCCATCAATAAATTACAACTAATTGTTACATTTTATCCATCCATCTTTCAAATATCCCTCAAACTTTTTTCAATCTGTTTATTATTCATTCATAAATTTGTTTGTCCACTCATCCATTAATCATCCTTCCACTTCGTGGTTGCTTGGTTATCTATTATAGCTTTAAAGAATCCATATTTAGATAAAACACAAATTACTTAAATACACATTTTTCTATGAATCAGTTTTATGAATTCAGACAGTAAACCCATCATAATACAGAATCCCCTAGTCCTGCAGTGGCTCAGCTGAACACTTATGTCTGAGAATAAAAAGATTAGCTGCTTATGATTTTAAAATTTTGCAGAGAACAAAAGTTTGTCTAGAGTAGATATAGCTATCTTTACTTACACTGGTGAGAACCACTAAGATAGGAGGTGTAATTTTTCTCAGAAGACATTTTCCTGTGCATATGAAAATCATTTTGTGGGATAATCTTAGTGATCCAAGAAACTTCTAGTCTACATTTGCGGATCTCACAATACAGAGTTAACCCAAGTTTTGGAATTTCCTGCACAAGAGGAAGTCATGTTCATCACGTAAACTTCCTGCATACAATCAAGTTCTTTTCCTGGTTTCAAGTATTGACTGATTACAGATGCAGGTTCAGTCCCACAACATATGGCTTTGTGTGTCATTCACTCAGTGTTGTGATCCTACAGATTGCATTCTTTCAATAAGGGCTGAAAAAAGTAAAGACAATAGGTGGCCTTGTAGGAAAAAAAAAAATGCAGTTGCTATTTGTAATTAAACCTGCAGCGAATGGGGTGGAAAAGCTAACGTTAGCAGTTATTGACCTCAGTTAATGCTTTATAAAATTATTTTCATTAAAACATGACCTATCGACATGGGCTGGTACTATATTCACGTTTCATAATGACCCTCAGTAAATAGATACAAAGAGGTAAAACATCAGCTACATTTTATTAATACTATTCAAGACCTTGCTGCACAAAACATTGCGTATGACAGTTCTAAACTTTATGCAAGTACAGATTTATAACAAGCTGACAGTACCAGTAAGCAGGTAATATTTTCTTTTAGAGATACTACAGTTAACCATTTTGTGTAGATATGCCTCTTGAAAAACAGCATTATATTCATTTGAACAATAGTGGTGCTATCAAAGCAAATTCAATTTTAATAATTTAGTCACCTAACTAAAGGTTAACAGCAAGAGATGGAAAAATTAGTGTGTTGATGTTCCCTCAGTATTCTATATGCCTTGAGTAAACTCAGAAATTTCTATAAAAAAAAAAAAAAAAAAAAAAACAAAAAAAAAAAATCAAGACCTTCATACACCTTAATACAGCAAATGATTTTTATCTTCTTGCAATAAGCATAAAACATTATGTTGTGTGTTATAGCACTTGTCAGATGCTAAAGCTCCAAGAGATGCTCTTAAAGAAAAAAAACAAACAACAAAAAACAATCACCAACCAAACAGTATGATATGCTAAATGCTACATCTTCTGTAAAAGATATGCTGAGCTTCTGATATTTCTCTGTACAATCTTGGCTCTTGTGTTCATTCAGATAACAATTTTAAGTGTCCGGCTTCTAAAACAGCCAACATTCCCGAAGGGTAAATTCAATGTAGTTTAAAAAGACAGATAAAGTGACTCAGTTTCTCGTCATGGGGATTTAATCCAGTGACTGTCCTTCAAAAAGAAATCGTCACCCTCCTTTAGGCAAACACTGTCCCACATTTTTTAAACAATTAAGCCAGAGCTGATGTAGTGGGTTGCCGTTGTGTTTTTACCATCGTAGCTGCTCTTTTTCAAGCAGTCTGGTGGCTCTCTAAAGAGACTAAAAAAAAAACAACTGAGGAAGCCTCTGGATGTGTATCACATGGTTCTGTAGCTTTGTTTCCATTAACAATCAAATTGTGCAAATTGTAATTATGAAAATAAATCTGCTAAATGATAGCAGATTTATCTGATTTATCTGATAAATTCCACACATATCGCATTAATACAAATTGAAACACATAAAACTTATTACTACAACGGTTAAAATATCTGTTATGAAGCGCTCTGAAATAATAGACTCCAGAAACTACTGCAGAGCTGTGTACAACTGTTCTGACTGAATAGGATTTTCCTCGCTCGTCTGAGTCTCATTAAGAAATATTCCCCTCTGTCTGGACACCGTCAGTCAAATCTTTTAGCATGTTCTGCCAATCAGTAGCTAGTTTTACAACCAGCCCCTGCTACATAGACCCTAAAAGAAGCTTAACCTCACTGGAAATTACATATTTTTGGATGTTATCCAATCAGAATCCTACTTTCTCACTGGTTGCTTCAATGAATGGAGGCTCATGCCACAATATGGATTTTACACGGAACCTGAATAGCAGCATGCAGTTGCTTCAGCGCGGACAGGAGATCACAGCCTAGAGTTGGTTTAAAAGCTTATTAATGCGCAACATCTCATGAAATCAAACATTTTAGAGCATAGTTAATTCTAAATGACTAAATCTATGAAGTTTGAAAATGCATATTTTATCAAATTTACAAAAATTTACAGTGGAGGTTTAGCCTGAGAAATTGTGACTCCTACAGTATTTTCATTGGTTTTGTGTACACTTGTGTGGACACAAACTTTTTCCAAACCATTTACTAGAGTCCATCCAGTCTCTGTACAAAGTGTCTTGTCTGGATGCCCGGAATTAAGTTTCCTATCCTTTTCATAACTTCTTTGGATAAGATTTCCGGGCACAGCCATGGTTTAAGAGGGCCTGGAATTATCAATCAGCTGCCATGTTATGTTGAAGGCAGGACTCTCGATTTACTGGTTGATCTATGTTTATATTCTCATCTGGTCATGCAGTCTGTGTCACAACTGAAAAAACTAGATCTAGGATACGAGCAGCCAGAGTGAGCTTTCTTTGCAGGGTGACCAGACACTCTCTTCAAAAGGGGCGGGCAACTCCTGTATTCGAGGGCCAGGATCCTACAACATTTAACTTCGTTCTTGTCCAACACACCAAATGGCTTTATTACATTACATTGTTGAGTTTTCAGGTTTTCCCACTTGCGAAGCATGTAGAAGACTGTGATTTTTATCATAGGTATTCTTCAACTGTGAGTGATGGAATCTAAAACAAAAATCCAGAAAAATGCAATGTCTGATTTTTAAATAATTAATTTCCATTTTATTGTGTGAAATAAGTATTTGATACACCAGAAAAATGAAACTTAATATT
>JAUZNJ010076792.1:0-24703 GCA_034780135.1 Jordanella pulchra
TATATAACTGTTAATTTAAGTCATCTATACAATTTCCCGAAGGGAGTAATCCCAAGGGATTAATAAAGTTAAGTCTAGGTCTTTAAAAATATACCCCCCCCCCAAGGTGCCCTTCGTGTTGCTCTGTCCACGCAAAGTTGCCCCTAGTCTTAAAAAGGTTGGTGACCCCTGCCTTAGAGGATAGACTTTAAACATGTGGAAGATGGTGCTGTGGTCAGACCAAAAATCAACCGTTTTGGCATGTCCAAATCTGTATGGTGAAAAAGCTACATTGTATACATCCATAAACACATTCCCACAATGAGACAAGGTGGTAGCAGTGTTATGATGTGGGAACTCTTCTAATGATAAATATGGGGTTATTACAATAGATTTTATTGCCCTGTCTGACTGGACAATCAAGTACTGACATTGTTGCGAAGCTTCACCACAACCCTTAATACAAATTGTGACCTTTTTACATGAAATTTGAACTAAACACCAACTGTGTGTTGTGTGGGATAATGTAACCAACTAAACATTTAACCAGAAGCTCAAAAGGAAAGTTATTTGTCAGTTATTTTCCTGTATCTGTGTCCAGTTTCAAGCATAGGAATTCATTGAATTTATAAAGATACTAATCCAGCATCTCTATTAAACAAAGAAACTGTATGTTAGGGCCCTTAAATAAACTTATTTTGCAGTGCTTTTGAACTTTGTTATAAGGAAGAAAGGTATTGATTTTGAGCTGCTCTGTCTTGATGCAGTAAACCAATATTCAACAAATCTTGCCATCCTCATTTATCACCTTTTTAAATACATGAGTTTTTTTGCAAAGTAATCTTTAACTTTCACATAAATTTGTCCTCATGACCTTAATTATTTGACACATTTGGTCCCCTGTCTTTATCGCCAAATTTGCATGATATTGAACATAACTTTAAGCGACAATGTCAAGGAGATTAAATGTTATGTATCTCCCAAGCATTGGGACTGTTTACTTCTGTTCTCTCTTTGTTTACCCTTATGGTCAACTCCTAATACAGTACAATGGCAAGGATCTTTCCTAAAGATCAAATATTCCTTTATCAAAGAATTTTTGACCGAACATGCTGTTCTTTTATCAACGTTTATTCTTCATTTTTGCTTACATAGCTTAAAATGTGGGTTAGGGTTTTGCTGTCTGACCTGTAGTCGGCTTTTAGGGTAAAAATAAAGTATAAACCTTTACATGCAAAACATTGAGCTACATTGATTTTTGTGCATTTGCATTATAGTCTGCATCGTCTTTTGTATGCCTTAAAATATACTGTCAAGTCAAAATTAATCTTCGGTAAGTTCTTGGCAAGTATAATGTTGGAGACGCTATTAGCTTTTTCCATTGTGTGAATGGTAATCTCATAAAGAGCTATTCAAAATATGAACACGAGCCTCATGCCTATTCTTCCAGCTGTCTTTAGACAAGAAGGGGGGAGCAGGGTGAAGGGTGTGCCCAGGTCAGCCCTGCTCCGTTATGTTGACCGATCGTGGCCGTCTCAGCCACATAATGGAGAAATTAAGTTTCTGTAATGCACAAATGAGGTTATCATTGGTTTTGCAGCTGTTTACAGGGTCAAGGAGAGATGCTGTGTTCAATCGGGGCTCAATTTAGTCGGGAATGCGATTAGATTTAGCCCTTCCAGTGTATTCTCTCCATTTGGCCATGAATTAGATTAGGTAAATAGAAAACTAATGTCACTGATTGTGGTTGACGCTGTTATGTTCATATTACAGAAGGCAACAACGTGGAGTTGGTATGGATTTGTCCCTTTCTCATGGGTTTGTGAGAGTTATATAGAATCTGTCTGGCTGTTGTATGAACTAAGTTATACCTTTATCTTGTTGTTAGTGTGACAGTAGAGTGGATTCAGACCAAGACGTGTACATTAAGCTCACACTGGTGGAAACTGTCCTTCGATAGAACTTGGGATTGCTCTATGCTTCTTTCTTCAGCATTTCTCGCATTTTTTTCAGCATTTCAACATTTCTGACTATAATTTGAGTATGAAGTATCAATTTGTTTAATGGGTAACAGGTCAACTGTCCTGTTATCGATGTACTGTAATTTCATTAAACTGCTAGTCAAAATTGTTTAATTCAAGAAGAGCTGGCACCGGAAGTAGCTGGAATATGCATTTCTTTTTTTTGCTCTCCTGATATTCCCGTCTTGTTAACAAAGAATGGCGTGATAGGGTTTCATTGAATTTGGCATAAACATTGACTTAGACTCATGGTTGACATGATTAGATTTTGTTGATATGATGTTATTGTGCCAATACATTTTTGACCACAAGTCAAGAACTTAAGCATTAAGTGGAAAACGGATGATTGAAAAATTATAAAATTAAGACATTGTGATTTGATTGGTTTCATGCACTGCTGAGGCTTTGCATAAAGTATCCAAACATAAGGCATCTTTTCTGCTAGAGGAAAAACTGAGTTTTATGAGCTTTAGTCAACAAACATCACTGTCATCATTCAATAACATGTTTTCTTATATAGTTTAATAGCCAAAATCTTTTATTGAAAGCAGATCTCACAGTTTAATCAATGACTTTGAGTCATATAGGTTTCTCAAGCAGCTGAACACCCTCAGACCCTCATGGTACCACCATAATGTTGGTCTTTAGTAATGATCATTCCCTAAAATGTTTTTTTTTCTTTGAACTGTTGATTTGACATCACACACGCCCTTTCAAATGTTTCACTTAAGTCTCATCAGGACACAATATTTTTCCAAAAGTCTCGGCATTGATCAAGATGATTTTGATATTTACTCACTCTCTGGTTAGTAGTGGTTTGTGCCTTGGAATCCTCCCATGAATGTCAGTTTTTGCTGATTATTTGTTGATGCACTCTCAGCAGCTTCCTGGACTCTTAAAGCCCTGTGCCTTTGTAACCCCTACTAGATAGGTAGTTATCATGACTTTGTTTTTTGTTTTGTTTTGACATTTGTTTTTAAATTTCTTTAGACTGGGATGCTGTGTTGGGATCTTTTATCATTTCAATGTTAATTATATTAAAGTATGTCTAAATCTGATAGAAAATTAAAATTATTAGTTCCTGTTATCAATGAAGTAAGATTTAATTGCAGGTATGTTTTCTCCTTAGAGAGGGATAACGTGTTGTAAATTGGTGCAATATAATAAACTGAATAGAACTGAATTAATAACAGTTGCTGAATAAATTAGTCATTATTTATTTTATAATGTATAATTAAATACAAAACCTTTCTTAGAAGATGAATGTGAAATCTATATTGTCATTTTGCAGCAGATCAGAAAACGGTCTCAAGCCATAACTTTTTCGTACTTGTTTTTAAGTGATTGATTTCTACTCCTGTTAAATTTTCGAAATTTCTCCACTTGGGGATAATAGATAATAGTAGTTAAAATAAAGAATTCTATTCTATTCTTTAAAGGCACTTGGAATTTAATAGTTTTATCATTATCTCATAGTTGTTCTCATCAGCTTCTGCTTATCTGTGACAAGGGGGGTGGGGGGCATCAGTCTCAGTGGGGAGGCCCATACTTCCCTCTCTCCAGATACCTCCAGCTCCTCCAGGTGAAGCCCTATACATTCCAGGGGCAGCCAGGAGACATACTTCCTCCAGCATAACATATCCTGAGTCTGGGTCTGGGCATTCTCCCAGTGGGACGTGCCTGGAACCCTGAGAGGGTTCTGAGAACCCAGAGGGCATCTGGGACAAATATCTCTCAATATGGTGCAGAAGTAGCAGAGCAGTACTAGTCCTGGCAGTAGAGAAGTACTCAGAGCTCCTCACCCTATCTCTAAGGGAGTGCCTAGTCACCCTGCAGAGAAAGTCCTTTTCAGCCACTTGTATCCAGGATCTTTTCTTCATTATCCAGATTTCATGACCATAGGGGAGGGTGGGGTAGGAATGTAGACCGAGTGTTAAATCAAGAGCTTTGCATGCTGTAGGTCTTGGCAGGAAGGTCCAACAGATCCACTTCACCACCTCACCGAAAAAAGAATCCTGTCCATAAAGGATATGAACAGGAACGTTGAGAGTGGGCAGCCTTGCTGGAGTCCAACGTGCTCCCAGAATAAGTCCCATTAAATATTGGCAATACAGCTCAATCTCCTGCTCTGCTAATGCGTTCTCCATGATGGACCAGGTTGAGTACGTTTTCCAGGTCCTCTGATAACCTTGATCTATAAATTATCATTATAAAAGAGACATGTTTGCATTTTAGTTATATTCTATTGGATTTTAAAGTTCTCATCACTCAGAAATCTGTCTTTTTCATGTTTAAACATATGTGCTGATGTTGTACCTCAGTTAAAACCTGACTGACTGTTTAAAATTTAAAAAAAACTCTTTGTTCAAACCAGAAAGTCCCACAAGGCCTTGTTCTCCACAGAGTAACATTTTGGTTCTCCGCCTTTATTTAGATCATTTATGGAACGATGCTAACATCAGTCTGACTTGCTTTCACCAAGGTTCCAACAGTCATTGACTCACCCTGCAGGCAATCAGTAAATGTTCCTGCTTGTGCTAAGTTTCATCTGTTGTATAAGAGGCCGAGAACAATGTTAACCAAAACATGGCAAACTGCTAATGTTGCTTAAGCTACTTCCACATGAACGCACGTACGCAAAAGTCCATTCTCATTCAGACACTTCCGAGGAAAAAAAGGGGATATGAAAAGGGGTCCAAATGAGCTCCAATCATTTATTTTTTCTTGTTAAAATGATTAAACATGAATTTAATCATTTTAACAAGAAAATTGAGAAGGATTGTAAAATAAGTGAAATACCAGGTTTGACTCCTTTAACTTATCAAAATACAAATTCTTCAGAAACAGCTCCAAATCCTCTGTAATACCTGAATATAAAGTCACAAATATGTTTGATATACAGTATCACCAATGAATTTTTAGAGCAACTGGTTACGTTACGTTAGGAACAAAGCTGACTATCTGTGCTTTAGTTGTGTGTGGTACTTTCTGGGTGTGTGTGTGTTTGTGTTAAGGAACGGCAGAAGTGGCAGCCCGTCAGCTCCACTTTTCTCCTAGCTCTCCAGAACAATAGCTGGATCGGCCATATGTGTGACACCGAGACCACACACCCTTAATAGTGACTGACAACTCTAAGGGCTGGAAGCAGCATGCACCGCTAACACAAACACATGCACGTAGCACACACACCTGAGGACATGAAGGGCGTGGTGGATTGGTCCAAGGTTTCTGTCAGGTTGCATATGTGTGCTGTCTGTGTGAGTTTATATATATCTTTAGCTTAATCCCTGCTGGGAGAGTTCAGCTGTGTTCTGGTAGGATGAAGTGTGCATGTCACACTCTTTAATTCAAAGGGTTAAAAAAAGAAAGATGTTATTTATATTGATTGTTGGAATAAAAGAAAATTTCCCTTCTGTTTGAGTAGATGGTAACAAATATTACAGCCATGTTTAAATACAGCAGTGAAGAAATGACTACATAAAGAGATGGAGATGGATTGCTCAAATATGTTGACATTAATGCTTGTGCAGTAATAAAATGACATTTATCTCAAGACTGCCTCAAGAGAACATGAATTCAGGTTCATTACATTTGGTATTTGGCAAGTGGCCATGGTATAAGAGGGGCTTTCCCCCCTTCACGTTCACATCAGTGTTAAATCGTAATGACAGGAACGTAATAACATGCAGAGGTCCATTATTAATTCTCTTAAATGCATTAGAAATGCCATTTAGGAGATTTTAAAGCGTCAAAGCAGAACCATACAGCTAAAACATATAAGGTTGGAGGCAGAGATAAAAGGAACTATTATGATCGCCATCTTTGTTTTGATTTTACAGCAAACATTTCCTATTTTCTTTATTGTAACAAATGTTTAAAGCTAAAACTGAAAGAAAATAAAAAATTTTTTTTTTCTTAAAAAGCTACAAGCTGGTTGACCTTTTTTAGATGACATTGTTAGGAATTTAGCAGCCATTTAAGGTATTCAAAGGCCTCAACGTTATGATACCTTATATTAATCTTGTTTCAAGGTTTGTTTCACAACCACTGTTCTGCTGCTCTATTCTGTTAGCATAGCCAATCATATGAAAAGCATGATGTGTATCAAAGTTGAGGACAAAACGGCTTTGGTTTGCTAACGCTCCGGAACCAAAGGGACAGTGAAAGAGGAAGGAACAACACAAGTTAACCAATTAAGCACGGGTTAGTCTAAGGCATTACTAGAGATAACAGAAACCTTTGAAATGATCCATCCAGTCAATTTACGTTTTCATAATGAGATCTTTCTGTTAAACTTTGTATACTTTTTATTTGACAAAATACTTTGACATCATTTCTCACCTGACTGAAGCTCAATGTGTTTTGATCCACTTTCCAACAGGCAGCTAAGAGGCAGTGATGCAAAATAAAAGAAAAGAGACTAAAAGGGTTTAAACAGTTCAGGCTCATTTGTTATGCTCACTTCATCAACGGTCCGATGTCACACGTGCTGCTGCTCTTTCATCTCTGATATGTCTGATTTAAGTCACGAGGAACCAAAATGTAAAGAGCTCACTGTCTGAAGCACAATATTGTTAGCGTGATAGATTGATGGCGGCATCAGACACAAGGCGTGTAAACTTTAAGGAAAGTGTTTCAAATTACCTAAATTTTTGCTGTTTTTATCTTTTTTTTTATTTATTTTTTATTTGTGGGGAAATATCTTGTTTTTGCATCATTAGGAGTGAAAGGGTTCACGGATGTTATAAGTTTAATACATAGCAAGGTCATATTAACATGCACGTTTATCATTTTTTCTTTATTCAAACTAACAGTGAAACATGAATTTGTTATTTGGTTTATTTGATTAAGGATAACCACGTAATTATACACCTATAAAACTATCTAAGAGTGTTTAATTTAATGATGGAAAACATATTCATTAGAAAACAACCTGTTTCCATCCCTTTTAAAGTGTTTGTTTTATAGACAATGTTTGTAAATGCTCCTTAAAAATTAAAAGAACACAACCAACATGTCTGCTGCTGTGCAGCAATTTAGGCTTTTTAAATGTTACTACAGGCAGAAAAAAATGAAACTAAGTTGATTTTCTACTGAACTACTACTATTACTGAAGTAAAGTAAAAGAAAATGCTGACAAACCTTTGCTTTAGTTTTTTTTTTTTTTCTTTCTGTGTTGTCACTGTTGCTGGTTAAGAAACCCTAACTTTCCATGAATTGCAGACTTTAAAGCTGTGCCACAGACTGTTGTGCGTATTTCTGTACAGGAGCATTATTTACGTGTTCAGCTTGAAAACAACACTGCATTCATTTGGTACATGCGCCGAAAGGAGAGCTGCACTGAACATTTCCTGTAAATATTCCTGTATATTCCTATGAATTACAGATGTCGTTTTTTTTTTTTTTCAATCTTCCATAAGCTTAATGCTTCACAATTCATTGGAACTTTTTTTTGCTAGGGACCTGTGTTACCATCCAACACAGCACACACTCTAACATATAAAACTAAAGGGCTTACAGGGGGAAATATCTTCTTTTAAAGATGTACTGCCTGGGAATCTACATTTAAAAACTGTAAGAGTTGGTAATCCGGGGTAATGTCACTTCAGCCAATTAAATATCCTGAAACTTGGATCTCTGTTAAGAATATTCCAGCCTTCAGCTCATCAGCTTTTTAACCTTACATGACTTGGGTTTAAGGTTATTGACAGAAACACTGTTTTTCCTCTTTTCTTGGAATATTTTGCATTGCAAAGTCATATTTTGTGTATTCTTGTGTTAAAAGTATAGTAAAGTTATGGGAAAGAAAACGCACCTCTGGCAATTTACTTCAAAGTGTGTGGAAAAAAATGTTCGGGAGGAAAAAGGGAATGGAGGATGGAGCTGAGGAAGGGGGCAGCACTGCTGTGCATTTACACTGATGGACCGACAGGCCCTCTGGTCAAATAGACCCTCCCTTTTGCTTACACACTCTCTCTCTCTCTTTCTCTCTCGTCTGAGCGAGGGAGACTCTGCCTCTGTCCCTTTAAGAGCTGAGCCCAGATCTCACAGCTTACAGCAAGGGAGGGAGAAGAGGAGGGACAGAGGCTGAGAGAGAGACAGAGAGGGAGGGTGTGAGGCTGGAAGTGTGTGAGAAGAGAGAGAGAAAGAGAGAGAGAGAGAGAAACAGCAGTGTGTGTGAGAGGTTGAAGGATCACTTCAATCCCGTCTTGTTTTGGGGGAGACTAACCTTGTTCATCTGAAGCATTGTCGGACTGTTTTATGTTGTTGTTGTCGAGAGAGACGGACCCTTACTCCAGCATGCTCACTGAGCCTGAGCTACCTCAGGAGTGTAACAGGTACGTGACGCGCTCCGCCGCTCTCTCTCTCTCTCTCTCACACACACACACACACACACATTTACATGGAGATGACAGAGAAAGCAAAGTGGACACAAGTGGGAGATCAAGAGATTAAAAAGAAGAAAATGTGTAAAGTGTGTGAAGACGAGAGTAAGTCGGTGTGTGTGTGTAAGTAACTGAGCGGAGTTTGACTCTTAAGTGTGACTGAGATGAAATGTTAAGAGAGAGTTGATGATTCACTTCTCTCCTTTTACTTCTGATAACATATGCAAATCTGGAGCAAATACAGTCATATACGTTTGAAGATGTGTTTGCTTAAGCTTCAATAACAGAGCTCTACCTCCCTGCCTACCCCCCCACCTCCTCCCCTTTAGCTGTCTAAAACTTCATTCAAATCATTTCTTCCATAGACAAGCTGCAAACAGTAAACACAGCGCAGGCACAAGTCTGAAAGGAGAGGCGAAACGTGTCGGTCAGAAGGAGCGATCATCTCCTCTAATCATCTCATCTCCGCTTCTCACCACAACTTTATTTACTTCTGCTTCCCTGTCAGCTCTCAAACGTCTCCTTCTCTAACAGCCTCATTTTTGTAGGTTGCTCTCAGACTTTTTAGAAGTGCATGCAAACACTCAGCTGAATTAAAATTCATCTTTTTTTTTGTAATCAGGATTTATAATGCCTCTCCCAATACTGTTTTCTCTTTTTTTTTTGTCATAATCCAAATTAAACGCGTGAAAAAAGAACCCCTATTAATCCTGTTCTCAATCTGTACGCTCCTCTTGTTGTTATTCCTTATGCTAATACTAATCTCACTGTGCTCCTCTGTTGTTTGTGCAGGCCTGCCTTCATTTAGAGGTGTGAACCCTCTAACCCTGCACTGTCAACACAAGTGGCTTTCGCCCGTGCAATAATGCCTGTTTGATCCTCATGCCGCAAGAGGCAGATTAGGTTCTAATACTCTAACATTTAAATTTCGAACTTAGACGTATCATAACGCGGGTAACACTGCTCTCTCCTCTCATCCGCTTGACTTTTATTGCCTTAAAAGTCTCTGTTTTTGCAGCGATGAAATTAATCTTTTGTTCTGACATAAACTAGGGTCGACTGGTTGGTTTTAAGGCATGTTTAGAAGTGTCAAAAATGTGTTTTTTTAATAAACCGTTCAGTCTTTGCAAAGTGGTCGAGAAGAGAAGGGGGGGGGGGGCAGATAACAACAGCTAGAAGGAATTAAACATTTAAAGGATTACATAAAAAAGCAGAATGTATGGAGATAAATGCAGGGATTACAATGACTTAGGAGGAGAGCGCTTAAAACTCTTGCTTTCCAGTAATGCACTCCATCATCACGGCTCCGGCCGTACTTCAGACTTTGTGCATGTTCATATTTGGATGTGTTCACACAAGACAGAAAGAGAGAGAGAGCGGGGGTATCTTGCACTGTACTCCTGTGTGTGTGTGTGTGTGTGTGTGTTCCAGCCCCAAAGGTTTGCAATGATGCTCATGGTTCATATGCTACTGTAAGTCCCCGCTTGCCTGCTTCACCCATGCCGCCTCTTCGTCATACTTCCTCTTCAGACTTTTGGTGCTCTTATTTTTAATTTTCACCTAAAATTCACTCAATTCAAAGTCATTTAAAAGAAAGTTATTAAAAGATTCTTTGGAAATATTTTATTTATATTTTTTAGGATTTTATTTTTGGCATATAAGGGTAAAATAATATAATTAATGTGATTTCTTTTTGAGGCTTCTTTTTATTTGTTTTTTATTTGATCATTTTAATGGTTGTACTTGGTTGCAGAACTTTAATGCATGGTTGAATTTAGTCAAATCTATAAGGATGGATTTGCCTTTCTCCATAAAACACACGTAGGAAAAAAATGAGAATGTCAAAGAAACATAGATATGATAAATAAAAAAAAACTTTTTTTTGAGATTAGCCGAATGAAATACGATAAAGGAAAAGAGACAATGTGGTCAAACTGACACATTCCTCACCTGCAGACAGAAGAAACAGGTTTTTACAGAAAAGTGAGAGTGCCAAAGATGAAGTGAAAAGAAGGCTGGATGGGCATGGGGGTTTATAAGGTGGTAGGAAGAGGTCTCTGTCAGGGTGGTGTTAAGGCGGTGGTCGATTTTCACACCCCTCCATTTGTCCCCTAGCTTTATAGGTGTGTGTGTGTGTGTGTCAACAGTGGACATGTCAACACTTTCAACGGTTTAAGTAGGACGCTGTAGGATGCAGAACGTTATTAGGAGGAATTGTCTGGTTTTTACTAAAACAAAAAACACATTATAAGTAATTAAAATGTGGCCTAAGACATTAGAGTTCAACCCAGCGCCTTCAGTAAAGAGCTGCTACAGCTGCGGCTTTAGATTCGGATCCTAACTCAAACGGACAATTAGCGCTTCATAAAGAGAGGCGTGTTGATGTATACGCTAAATGGCATTCATATGATTAATATGATAGATGGTTAAAAAGGAATTAAAAAAGGTGAAATTCTAACTGATTGCTTTTTGTGTAAAACTCGTCCAGTTTGTGTCATTACTTCTTATTTTTTCCAGGTATGAGATATGTGCGTTTCTAAAAGCCGTTTTTTGCTGCTGTTGATCACTAGTGTTTAATTTGTGCGAGCAGCTCTGCTTCCAGCTTAAGTGTTGCTGTACTTCATGTAAAAGTGTGTGTGGGGGGTGAGATTAAAGCAGTTCGGGGGGAAGACAGAGAATTTGTCAGAGTGGAGTAATTGAGCAGAATGTCCGTGCTTTGCAAACTAATACGCCGTTCTCCTCTTCCCCTGTGGCCCTGTCTCGGCCTCCCTCGCCTTCTCTTCCCCCCTATCCACCCACCGCCGCCACCACCACCTTGGATTGGAGTCCATTGTCTGGGGCCATATTGTCTGTCCCCAGAGAGCCTTGATAACCGTGTCTCCATCCGCGCAGCAGTTTTCAGGAGGGGGGCAGAGAGAAGGAAAAGAGACTGAACGAAAGACAGAAAAATGCCAAAGGAGAATGCTAAAGTGCCCTAACTTGGTTTGATCAGCTGACCCTCTGGTGGGGCTGGAGGGGGGGTCTGCACAGGCTGCATTTGTTCTTCTCATTGTGGTTAGTTCTGGATGAGAGAGGACAGGATGAAAGAAAGCGAGAGTGATGACAAGAGCTTCAGAAGAGAAGGGTGGGAGAAGGAAAGTGTGTGTGTAGACAAAGGTGTCCCCCTCAACCCTCCCTGGCTAACTAGAGTCAGGTCATATGACACAGGGTCATTGGGTGGAGGTCAAATGTCAGCTGGGTGCATTCCAGTGTCAGCAGAGCAGGGAAACACCAACAGCGCCCGCTTACCGTCATTTCTCGATACACCCTGTCTCTGCAAGAGGTATCGAGTATCTTGAGTATCTCTAGCTGTGTAGATCAACAGGTAAATTATCACTGCCCTTCCCACACCTGTTGCTAAGCCTGACTGAAACTGAGCTACTCTTTCATGGCAAATTTAAAGAGGGACGTTTTTTCTTCTCTTTATAGGTGCGACTTGTGAAAAAAAATACATACGGGTGAAATGGTGTAACCGACTCTTAAACTCCAGATGGAAAGATAGAAGGAATCTGAAAGGCTGTCAGGTCAAGGCTTTTTACGTTTAGTGTTGCTAAAAACACGATGTATTGGAATGATATTAACAAGAAAGCATCTAAGTTTTTTTTTTTATTATTCTATATGTTTTTATATCCTAATATTTAAACAGCAGTAGGAGTGATTCTGATGTTTCTGCTTTAAATAAGTAGGGTTTACATTTTTCGTATAAATAACACGAAACTGAGATATTCTTATCCAGGTCCGTTTCTGTTGTGCACGCATGGATGTGAAGGTACCGTATATTCGCTTTGCTCCTCCTTCATCCATCTTCCTTTTAGTACGTTGGTCCCAGTCACAGAAAATCCTCCACAGTAGGAGACGGTGTCCGAGTCTTTAAGCTCTACAATCGTACTGCTGTCTCCCCAGATAGGTAGGGAAAAAAGTGCCGGGACAGTTTAGGGTGAGGTGGGACACTTTCAAAGTGCGGGACAATAGAAAGGAGCCAGTTGGGACCCTGTGGATGTGTATGTGTTGTGAGAGCAGGCCAAGCCGCTGACAGTGAGACAAACGCTGCAACTCCTTTATGGATTGCTTAACAAACAGAGGACCGGCTCAACAATAGTAAAAACACTGTCCTTTCGCTCAGTGAACATTATCCTTCTTGCGAAAAACACCAGGGGCATCCGGCGGATGCACTTCTCCTCTCTCCCCCTTTTCTCCCCCATCGTTGTCTTTCTGCCTCTTATTCCTCTTTTTTTCTAAAGCAACACTCAAGTTTTTTTTTTTTTTCCCACGAGCTGTTTGGGCTTCGAGAGCCAGACAGCAGAGTGCAGCAGACTCCCCCCCACCCCCCCATCCTTTCTTTGCCAGAACGCCAGCGACAGTCGTGATGTCCACTGACTCAGTGTTAAAGAATAAATACAAATGAGGAAAGTATGAGGAGTGGTGACTAAAGCTTTGGGTGGATGAGGAGAGCAGAGAAGGAGAAGATGGTTCTCCTAGAGGCCCCATGAGTTAGCCTCCGTCTTCTGCTTTGGAAATTGCATGACTCCCCCACCCCCACCCCACATGCATTTGTGTGTGATTAACAGTGGTGACATTAGGGTTGTGTGTTATTGCCTTTTGTGGTTAAGCTGGACAGGAAACACGGTTTGGGCTGCCGGCCGGCGATTTAGGGCACCACACAGAGGCCGCTTTGTGTTTGTTAGGCTGAGTGTGTGTCTGCGCCTCTGTGGGTGTGTCTGTGTTTCGACCTGTGATGTTCTATTGGCATTTCTTAGCTTTTACTTCATCCCTCAGTACACTCAGTGACATAATGTTAAAGTTTTCTTCAGGATTCAGAAAGTTTTTATGTTCGAAGGCGTTTAAAAAGTTTGAAACCACTTATTTAAACTTTTTTTTTCCTCTTCCCAATTTTTGACAGGATAACCTATAAATAGATATTAGGCAATATCCTTAGGAGTCTAGCTAACGAAGGGAGGAGGAAAGAAAGCAAGGATGGACAGACCAGCTGATTGTGTGAAAAGAGATCAGAGAGAACGATGGCACCAGAGAGGATGGAGAGGAAAAGACAAAGTTCAACAGAATAAAGCAGTGAAGCAGGATTGAAAGAGATAGGGATTTATGTTTTCGTTTTAAAGCTAAAAGAGAAGCGGAAGGGGAGGAGGAAAAATAACAGCAATAAAGGGAGTGATATCACGACACACGGGGGGAAACATTTGTTTAAATTCCTGCCTGAGGTGTCATATAGATGTAAATGCTGCGGTTGGCTCCTCGAAGGCAAAAAAAAGGCACCAAGGGTGCCTTATCTAAAAAGACACATTCTGCTCAACTATTTTTGATATCCCCTTCCAATTTCCCTCAGAGAGCAATTTCAAAAGATGGCTCACATTTCCTCACAGATAGACCCACACCTGAGTGACAGTTCTCAGCACACAAAACATTTTTCTTTTAAGCTTCCTTGCCTCTTTTTTTTTTAATTATTAATATTTTTAAGGAAAGGCAATGGATGGGATTGACTTTTTTTTTGGCTAAAACAATTGGTGTCAATTTAAAAAAGAAGTTCCACATGTATGAAGACACACAAACACACACACTCTCTCCACTGTGGAATTCTCCAGAGGAGGCTCCCACGCTCCCTGAAAGCCTGTTCTGAGTAGAGGAGTTAACAAGAGCAGTTAGCGCTATGATTATGTTAGCAGCCAGACACACTGAGCAAAAGACAGCATGTGTGTGTAAGTGTGTGAGGCATCTTTACATCGATTGCGTTGTCTTTTCTTCCCCCCAGTGATGCTTAAACAAATCTTTATCTCTATCCTACCCGATTCATTTAAAAACTTTTCCTTCTCTTGCCAACACTTAAGTGTGTGCGTTGATTGCTGTAAGCGGCGGCCAGGCAACGGTTAACCACCACCGATGCCGATTACTTGGGCCGTTAATGGACGTCCGTTGCTGTCCGATTAGTGAATTAGTGGCGGACGACATATGCGTTATGAGAGAGACTTAGTTGAGGAGCCACTAATCATCAAAAAGCCAAGGGGAAGTGGCGCTCTAATCTCAGCTTAGCGCTCTCACTGTGTGCACCGTTTCATGTGTGCGTGGTGTAAGAATATATCTTTTTAGGGGGCATTTATAATGCAGAAAAAGACCTAAAATTATGCAAATATACTGCAATTATATCCTGAACAACTATGTTGAGTTATCAGCTCTAATAAAGCGGCATCCTTCATTTTTTATCTTAGTAAATCCTCACATCATGCTTTCTCAACAGGCCTCCATCAGTCTGACAGGCCTGACAAACTTGAAATGAAGTAGTCGGCGTAACCTGGACACCCGCTGAGCTCAACTGTGTAGTAATTCCACTTCAAAGAAAAATTGGGGGGGGGGCAAAGGGAAGAGAGGAGGAAAGAAGATCAGATCTTTGCCATGTGATAATCAAATAATTATTCCTTACGCTGCTAAGATGTTATAACTTTATTTTTGTTTTTTGATGCTGCAGTTATAATAAGGGTGAGATTTTTTATACAGAACATATTGTAAGCAAAACAAAATATAAACAGCTGGTAAAAGTTTTTAAATGCAGAAGTGATGCTGGGAATCTATTAACCTGATTTAAGCAGAGAGGGAAAAGTCAGTCTCCTTTCATCCAGTTATCTAGCAATACGCAGCGTCCGATGGTGGGATAGATGATGCAGACAAGAACTTTAGCCGTTTTTTTTGCCTTTCTGCTCTTTACATGAGGTGTCTTAGATCCTTACATTGACTAGATCAGACATGCAGTTCCTAGAGAAATGTTTTTTTTCTTTAGCTAGCTAACCAGCAGTACACAGCAACAGATCGGGGAGGGACATATATGCTGTAGTAAACTCCAGTAAAAAAAAAAACAGGTCAGTTTAGCATTAAGAATGTCTCTCTTTTTATTGCAATATCTCTTTACAGCTGAATTTATCTTTCCTGGCAAAGTTAACAAGAAAGCTCACCAGTTGTGTAAAGCAACAGGTAAGGGAGGGGCTGTGCTGCTTTACACTCTTCTTTTTATGAAGCCGTAGAAACTCAAATCTGTCCTGTATTTTTTCTGGCTTCCTATAAAAAAGTTCTTCAAACCCCTGAAGCAGTAAGACGGGAAATCTTTGCAGTTTTGAAAACCGCAACGTTTTAAACCTTGACGCTGGTAGCCAGTTCTTGCCCTGCCTGTATATGCTTTGGATTTTTTCTTTTTTTTTTCTTTTTTTTTTGTTAATGTTTAACTTTGGATTTCCAGTTCATTTGGATAAGCCAGGGGAGCTACTGTGGTTAGATGATGGATAGTAAAATTATAAAACCCAAATTAAAAGCCTCCCACGTTTGCAGAGTACATTCTGTAGCAAACGTGAGGAAGGTTAGAGGATCCGGAGCTGACCTCAGGTCTGCGTGTCAGCTCATGGCCAGACAGAGGTGTATGCAGGGGCACAAGGGGCTGTGTGTTTGTGTCCCGTACAAAAGGCCTTAGTGTGAGGGAGTGAAAGGAGGTAAAGTAAACAGGTAGTGATGAAGACAGACCAGCAGTGTTCAGGTCTCTGTTCTATGTGAGCTCACATGTGTGTGTCTCTGTGTGCGAGTGCCGCGTGGCTCAAAAGGCAGTTTGTACAGCTGGGTCTGCCGCTTGCATTGGACGACGCGTGAAACGCCACATAACACCGGCGCCAGCACGGGCGCTCTTTACAGCCCAAGTATCATAACTGTTTGTGCAAGCCATTTTCTGTTTTTTATGTCAATCAGATTTAGAGATAGGGCTTTAATTGTCATCAAGACAAAGGAAAATCACCAGCAGCCCTTTATGGCAGCAGTTTTTCGCTGAGCTAGGTGGAGCGTCCAGCAGAGATAAAGAAATCAGCTGTTCCTGTTGATGTGTTTTCTTGCTACACTTGTTCCTTTTCTGGACATGCTGTCCTTTTATGAGAGCAATCACTTCAAGTTCAGAATCATGTTGTTTAAAGAAACTGGAATCCAGTCATATAAAGTCATAAAAAAAGGATTTAAATAAAAGGGACTTTTTGATTAATGAGAAAAAGTTATTATCTTAACAGTTAAATGTGCTACATAGACTCTTTTCTGTAAAGTCAATCACATCTCTTCTGATGTAGTCTGTACTCTATATGACATTTAAGTTTTTCTGTTTTTCTACTGTTTTATTAATCTTTTATAAATCGTCCCACGATGAGAAAAATGTACACTCCCCAAACTTCTAAGCATGCATGTGTCAGATGACTTTATATGAGGTATAAAGTAGTTAATAGGTGTTTAATATGTGTAGAATATACCCTTTTATATTCACTTTTTGTTCTCTAACAGGTATATTGAAGCCTGGCGAATAGATTGATCCTCTCCCCTCTTGTAATGTCATCATTTAGCATCAGATTTTTCCTTCAATTACCTTTTTAATGGACATAGGTCACTAGACATGTGGTGGATACAGCAAACTTATGAAAGAAGGCGTTGAAATGGATTAACAGACCTTTTTAAAGATTTTATAACTGGAACTCACAACACACATCAACCTGAATAAACCGTCCTTACTTTAAAAGATGGTGATGGCAGCATTATGACAGGAGGATGCTTCTATTAAGCAGGGACAGTAAAGCCTGGAGACTGATTGAGATATATAGAAGAAGAAAACTGCAAAGAGCTTTAAGAAAATGATTTAAGACTGCTGTTTTCATCATATTTCCTTTGTCATCAATCAGTTTTACAGTTAAAGTCTCTTGGAATAAGTTGCAAGTGTTTAAATTGCAGCTTTTAATAATAATAAAAGAAAAAGTTTTCTGGCTTGAAGTTTATTTATTGTGACTCTAACCTTCCTGAGATGTGATAAAGTTCTGCTTTACATCGACTCCAGTGAGCAGCACTCAATATTGTTTGCGTTTCCACTGTCATAAGGTAAATAAGCAATGAATTAGGGGCCGGGCTGCTCCTAGGAAGAATGCCAGATGTACAGTCCAGAGGAAATCCAATAGAGTCAAGAGTGTAATCAGTTTACTGGAGACAAGCAGGGAGCACGGGAAGAATTTGAGAGAGGAAGGCTGAGGAGGACGACAGAGCCAATTAGAGACCGGCACAGTATGAATGCAGGGTAGAGACATGCGCAGAGGAGGGCAAATTCAAAGGAAATAAAGAATTAGAGAAGTTTTAAGCTTGAGCGCCTGTTGCTTATTACTTGTTTTTACCAACACAATCAGTTTCCCCAGGTTCCTCCATCTCCTGTCATGTGTTGGCTCCGTACGGCTGAGCGTTAGCAGCCTATTACCCAGGGTCATAGTCGCAGTGGCTTCAAGGCTGACAAGTGCATCTGAAAGCACTCAGGCGACGCTGAGAACCACATTAAATTCTATTATTGCTGCATAGTCACTTCATCCCTATTCAGCTGAAGTACAGGGAGGCAAATTTACCTTGTGAGAGACAGAGTTCATCTAATAGATGTGGCTTTATATCCTTTCCCTCTTTTCAAGGGAACAAAGCCACGATAACAAATGCAAACAGCGGGGCTGTCACGTCGCCAGCTATTTTCCTCCAGTTCCTCTATTGTCCACAGGTTTTCATAAATACATATTATCGTCACTGTACATTCTGCCCTCACTCCTTTTTTTTTCTCGCTTTCTTCCACAACCTGTGTTTCTCTATGAAAAGAGCTATTGTCAAGACTTGGTCATTTCCTCCACAATGCCGGTGCAACATGGCTCCATTTTGCAGTAATGGCCCTGTCCTTTGCAAAAGTGAATGTTGAATGGCCCCCATGGTAAACATACTGTAAGACCTGAGAGCAGGTTTGAAGGTCTGCCAGGCGGTTAGGCGATCGCAAGCCCACTGGAGAGGATTTATTGAAACACAGAAGAGAAGTTGGAGCGGGTAGAGACTGAAGGTAGAACCTGAGGACAAAAAGGCTAAACAGGAATCTGTTACGACTCCATTCGGGAGTTTGTTGTATCTACAGGGACTTCCTCCATCCTACATGTGTCTCATATCGTCTTTTGATTATTGCTCACTCTTCCTCTTGTTTTTCCTCCTCTCCCTTGTCTTTCTATCTCCTACTCTTTTCCAGGATGTCTTCCAAGCGACCAGCCTCTCCATATGGGGGGACAGATGGAGAGGTAACCATGGCAACCAGCAGACAGCGAGTGGAGGACGAGGAGAGCGAGGGACTGGGCGGTGTCATCCACCTCCCTCTGGCCTCCTACTGTGGAAAGGTGTCCCCTCGCTCGCCCCCCAACCGCCACTTGGACAGCCCCCCCAGCACGGTAAGGACACCAGCAGGATTTTCATTCGGGTTTAGGGAGGTTAAGCGTGCACCCATGGGAGACGCTGGCATCCAAAGGTGACTCGGGTGATGTCGCTTTTACAAAAGGCCGCAGCACTGATTATCAGCTCATCTCTGTCTTTGAAAGTTTGGGTTGAACCTGAACCTGAGGCGACACGCCTCGGATCACACCACTAACATGTGGTGCCTTCTGTGCTTATTAACCACCTCCTCTGTGAGGTTCAAAGAGGAAAAAAAAGATTAAAAGGGCAAATAAACTTGAATGGAAAAAATGTTTTCATCTGGACCTCATTCAACTAGAAATTGACTTCCCTGACCTTGCATGTTTGTCATCTTTTAAATGGATTTTATTAAAAAGAGATTCAATTTTATTTGCATACGATGGGAGGATTGAGGACTTCAGAAGCTGGTTTTACTTCTGGGATGTTGTTCAGGACGTCCTACAGATATTTATTGCTCAAACACCAGCATGGAACACAAAAACAACAAAACAGCAAACGCTTCTTTTATGAAAAGGAAGAATTTACTCTTTCTGTTAGTGAAAAGTTTGTTTGCCTTAATGCTTGACTGCTGTCAAGATTGATCTCCTCATATTTGTCCACAGTTCTTTTAAAGCTTTCTGACATACAGTTGGGTAACCTGGCAGTAGGTATCAATCCATCTGTCAAGGTTTTAATCAAATCAGACTCGTGACAGCAATACAAACATCTCACAAACTTTTCTCATGGTTTAAAGTCTTTTATTAAGATGCCAAAGAGGGCGTCAGATTGTAGCACTCTCATCCCGCAGTGGTTTTGTTTATAGTTATCCCAATAACTCAAAATATTGGTTAAAGGTTAAATACAGTGATGGTGTGGGGAAGTTTTTTTTGTTCAGGCTATGAAACATTAACTCAGTCTTATCACAAATCAATGCTGATCATAAATGAAGCTCAAATTAGCTGATTAATTACTCAGCTAGCCGGTAGGGAAGCTAGCCTGCAGTCTGCTGCTTTACACATTTTGCACCTAGCTTGCTAACTGTAGTTTTAAAGCAGTACTTTTGTAAAAGTGATTGAGAATCTACTTTTAGATCGGTTGACTCCCCATGTTTATCATGATATTTAAGGCCTATAAAGATCCTCACACAAAAAACTTTTGGGGTTTTAATTTGTCAACAACTCAGCGTACCTTGGTATGTTGGTAAGCAGCTGCACTAGTTGAACTTTTATATGATTCCGTTTTGGTTAATGTCATTTATGACAGCTTTAGCCAGACTTTGATGTGTATTTTAAAATAGTGCGTATGGTAAAAAAAAAAAAAATATCAAACCTTTTTATGAAACTCACTGTGAACCAACTTTACCTCCCTTGGTCAAATGCACACCTTGTCACACACACTCAGATAACGACTGTCAACCTTTCCCCCCTATCCGGACAATAAACACTTACATGCTATAAAACAATAAAAAGTGTTTAGGAGTTGTAATGGAAAGCTAATTCTTTAATTAGCCCTCTGATTAGATGGGCCCCTCCCAGGCTCCATGGACTCTGCCTGTGTGGCAGGTGCTGACTGTAAACCAAAGTCCTGGTCTGGGGAGGAACTCTGCACACACACTGGCTTATCTGTGGCTGTTGAAGCCCACTATTAGATTAATCCAGGTTCAGTTGGATTGAGTTTATACACGATTGGAAAGAGGAGATTTCAGAGGGACCCACATCAGTTTCTTTATTGGATGCTAGGTTGTTGTTGACTGTGTTGGGATTTTTTTATGAGGGAAAACGAGGTTAACAGTGTCAATCCCATTTTTTCTGTCAGTGGATGGGAATGAGGAGGAAATGAAAGTGAGAAGAGATTTACAAACTGGCTGATGGGGGGGCAGGACCCTGAGGGATCAGAATGGGAGTCTCTTGCTCTCTAAAGCAGTTGTTGTGAATGATGGGGGTGGTAAATGGCTCATCCGCCAAAGGTTGACTTGCAAGTGAGGCGGCAGTGGGACAGCAAGAGAGGAGTGGGAAGGAGGGGGGGAGAGATTACAGCTTTATCTTGTCATAGTGAATTAGCACGGTGGTGGAGATGCGCTCAGCTACACGCTGACCTCTTCATTCTGCCTGTTCGCCTTTAGCTCCACCGCTTTACCTGCATACTGCTCATACTGATACAGATACACATAGAAAGGCAAAAAGTAAAAAGCCCCAAATGTGTTTGATGGCATTTAAAATGTTTTCTACAAACACTGGATTTAAGGGAAAATGGACTAGTTCTCAATATCAATACCAATGTTTTAGTATTTATATTGGTATTCAATGTAACATCAAACCTGCTGTATTATCATGTTTCCTGTTAGCTTTTCCCTCACAAAATATAAACCTTTCTGGTCATCAAAATACAAAACAGACAAATACGACCAAGAGATGTTCTGTACCTGTGTAAAGTTAAACAATTGTTCATAAGGTTCATTCAGTATATTGAGCTGCAAAAGTTACCCCTCCCCCACCTAAAAGGCAAATACTTCGATAATACAAATGCTGTTTTTTAAAAATGTTTACCATCATAAAAAGCCTAGGGTAGTAAAGACGATAAAGCTAAAACCAGAAATGCTTTAAATAAAAGCAGTCATGTCCTATGTATGCTTTTCTTTTCTAAAACATTTGTGTAAATATCATAAAATCATGGTATTTTGGATCCAAGTTATCTTGCCATTGAAATCCCTTACTGGTCTTTGCTTAGAAGGCAGTTTAGTTGTTAAATAGGGCGACTCTTATGATTACTTTAGTAGCTCAGGGAAGTCAGCAAATCAGAACTCTGAACACAACTGTACTGATGAAGACAAAAGAGCGGCGTTTGAAAGTAACCTTTTTAAAACCAATAATTATTGTACCTTAGTCCATCCCGGTTGCAGCTTTTGGTGGTTTTGACATCCTGCTCCATTCCTTTTATGTTTACGTTTGCAAATCTTTGCAAAACAAAAAAAATTGTTTTCACATCAGGCAGAGGCGAGCATCTTCTTTCATAAACGTGCTAATGGACGGCTACGAATTATTTCATTATCAGCCAAGACGCCTGCTTACACGGCAGAGAACTATAGCGATCTTTCATCGAGCATTATTTCTTATTCAAACGCTCCCTTTTCTCTCTCTTTTTTTTTCTCCTGTCGTCAATGTGTGATTACATGTGTGTGTTCATGCGAGTACGACAGATTTTACACAGCCATTGAGCAGTCTTGAGACACAGTGGTCACACTTAATTTCTCATGCCAGTGATGCACTAATGAATCAACACACGCTTGCCTGTCAACAGCGAGGGGTCGTGGTAAAATATACTGATGTAGATTTTAGTCCAACTGCTATTTAAAACAGCTGTCGGATAAAGACATGCAGGGGAATCTTTATATCTTTACTAAAAAGTAACTGAATCGAGATTACTTTTTTTTAAGATATCATTTTTTAGTTGCATCGTTTTGTGGTAATGCATCAACACCAGAAGTAAAGTAGTGTGTGTTTACTTGGTTGTCCCACCCCGAGGGTCTCCAAAGTCAAAACTGACAGTGTCTGTGTTTAGCCATGGCATGTAAAGGGATTTTCTGCGTGTATGTGTGTGTTAGCAGCATTTTTGGAGGTTGGTTAAGTAGTCTATCGTGGAGATTGGCAGCCCTGGCGCAGACCTGAGTCTCACCCCCCTGCAGGGAACGATCAGTGACATGCTCAGTGTGTGCATGTGTGTGTGTGTTTTAGACGAGCAGCTGTTTCCAGCTCTTCCTACTTGCCACATTGTCCATGCCTTGATCCGCAGCGACGCGCCAAGCATTAAATGTTTTTTCACGCGTACACCTTTCACAGCCCGAGACATGTCAGGCTGTGGTTCCAAAAAAAAAAAAAAAAAAAAATAGAAAAGGGGAGTCAGGGAACCTAAAAAGAGGAAGGGTTGCAAACTGAGTGAGTTTTAAAGAATAAATAACAACAGCATATCTGCTAGCTGCTGGAAAAAATAGCATTTTTTTTTTGCTTCCCGTTTTTATTTTGGCAAGAGCAAAGTGTTTTTAAAACCAACCTCCCCTCTCAGATGAGCTTAAGAAGACAAAAGTTGTTTAATTCGGTTCCATTGCAGAGGCAGTAAAAGGATAAAGAGAGTGAGGCGCAATTTTTACTTTGTTCCAGTCATTTGGAAGAGAATTGACATCTGCAAACTAAAGGCAGAACCGCCCACACTACCAGCCTGCCTCATCCAGTGCATATAAATACATATATGCACACACACACCTACAGGCTATGTGCACTGCCAGTGTCACACATATAGCAAGAGAAATGGCAAAGAGGCTGCTCGCACACATCCACTGAGCAGAGGGCATGAACACTTACAGTGCTCCAAATTTCTGTTTGTACTCATGAATAAATGCATGTTGATGAGAAAAGTTTTGCAACCTGCAGGAGGACTGGAGCTCAACCCCAGCTGAGTGACACCCCTTTACATCAGAAATATCTCTTGTGTCGTTTTTTTTTCTTCCTTCCTGTGTTTATATTTGATCACTCTGTTTAGTCTTTGCGAGGTGCATGGATTACATGCTCCGAGGTTGATTGGAAAGAAGCATAAGCATGCCTCCAGGATCAGGCTGTCTGTCAGAGTTTGTGCCTTGATGCACCGGGTCTCTGGAGGAGCCACGGCTCCCCTGCTAATTCCGTTTGATTGGGAAATGACCTTTATTGTTGGACGCTGCCAGATGACATCTTCCTGGCAGCTTTTTTCGGCAGAGCAAAGGGATCCGACAACCCTTCAACCCCCAGCTTTCCATCTCCTCTCCATATTCTTGTTCTGTTTGTTTTGTTTGCGCAACATCTTTCTCGAAAGAAAGAGTGCGGCTCTTTTAAGTAGGCACTGGATTAGATAAATGGGATGTGACAGGTGTGACCGTTGCCTTCAAGACGCCTGCTTTCCGTCTGCCTGTATCTCTCTCTCTCTCTCTCTCTCACTCTTTTAACTTGCACCTCTCTCATTTCCTCTAATAACACTGCCTCCCTCTCTCTCTTTCCTTCTTGTTTTTGGATGTTTCTCTTTCTTTCACTTTTACACGCTTCTTCCTTCTGTTTTGTTCCATTTGCATGTCGTGCCGCTGCTGATGCAACGCTTAATCCCAAAGAAATCCGTTTTTTAAAGTCAGAATTTTTTTTTTATAATCTGGAATATATAGAAGAAACAGAAGCATTGAAGAGAGTCAAGAGCAGCCACCTGGTCAGGTGGTTGGACAGAAAGTATAAAATCTTTTAGGGCTTTAAAATCACAAGACTGCTGCAAAGTTTATGGTCTTAACGGCAAGTTAATTTAAGCCTTGTCTTTCTATTATATTTAGATGCAGACGAACTTTTTCCCCCATTAGAAGAGCTGTTAAAACTTTAACAAACGAACAGAGTAAAAAAGGATTTACCTGCTAATAGATTATGTTCAGGTTATTTAACAAAAGAAGTCATAAAACAATGCTGTAAAAGATGGTGTGTTACCCGAACCAACCTGGACCCTTGTTGGAAAAGTAATTACCCCCCCAAACCTAATAACATTTATGATCAAGTCACTTGGGGAGCATTTTTGGTCCCCTCTTCTTTGCAAAAATGAGAGTTTTCACCAACAGCAACACCTTCTTATGCTATCTCAAAAGATTTGGACTTTAACTAAGACACCCCAAAACTCCAATTTTAGTCTGTTTTATACAATTTAGAGGGCGTTAGAAGCAGATCATTATAATTTTTGCTAAAAATGAACGGTGAGCTTTGAAATTATCGATGGAAATTAGGCCTTCGGTACTTTAGATGTTGACCTGGGTTCATCCGTAGAGTCATTCCGACTGGAAAACAGAAACATTAGTTGTTGATTTTTTTATCTGTGCAAATATCTGTTCACCTACTGTTAATACTCTTGATAATCACCTCTTCACAATAGATTAGTGGTTTTCAATCAAGAGAGCCTTTAAAGCAGGCATGTCCAACCTCGGTCCTGGAGGGCCGCAGTCCTGCAGGTTTTAGAGGTTTTCCTGCTTCAGCACAG
>JAUZNJ010076803.1:0-14557 GCA_034780135.1 Jordanella pulchra
TGTTTTACAGCATGAAATGTCTGAATGAGTGCTCATCCAAGACTGGTGATTCCATACTTTTTGCCAGGGGTTGTAATCGTTTCATGTGTGGAAGCGGTTGGATCTGTCAAGGATAAAGACCAGGACCAAAACATCTCCAGCAGAAGATAGTTTGCTGATGATCTGTGGATTCATGCTGCTGAAATAAAGATCAGAACATCAGAGGCTCAGAATTTGAGCTTGGTTCTTAAAAAGCAGGGCGTGAAACTGAGACCACCAACCTGGAACTCTAGGGGTGTCATGATTGGTTCGGACCAGCAGGGGGCAGCAAAGACAGACCAAACTATCTGCAGGCATGTTTAAGGAAAACCAGTCGGTTCATTTTTGAGACAAAAGGAAATGATTCAGTTTGGTACAAGCATTTAGATGTTCCTTTCAGTGTCAGAGGATCAGGGAGCTCCAGGACCTGAAGGTTCCACTGTTTTACTGTTGAAGGTTCTGGTTCTACTGTTAATGGTTCTACTGTTGATGGTTCTACTGTTAATGGTTCTACTGTTGATGGTTCTACTGTTGATGGTTCTACTGTTGATGGTTCTACTGTTGATGGTTCTAATGTTGATGGTTCTACTGTTAATGGTTCTACTGTTGATGGTTCTAATGTTGATGGTTCTACTGTTGATGGTTCTACTGTTGAGGGTTCTACTGTTGATGGTTCTACTGTTGATGGTTCTAATGTTGAAGGTTCTGCTGTTGAAGGTTCTACTGTTGAAGGTTCTAGTTGGAAAGACCGAGCTGACCCACTGGTCATGTCTCTCTGGAGCTGTGGGAGACCCCACTCCCACAAAGGAAACAGCTGTTTTCCTTAAATCATCAAAGCTGGACAAAGATGGGAATAATCAGATAATGTCTTCCTCCCCTCACAGAGGACCTGGAGAATGTCCTGCTGTGGACATCAGAGGTGTCCTCGGGATTTATAGGGTCCCTGGGGGTCCAAAGCAACAGTATCTGATCTCCCCAGAAAACAGGTGAATTTATTTCTTCGTGTCTGTGTTTGTTGGAGGTGTTCCTCCTTCCGTGGGGACATATTTCAGTTCCGGTCCTCTCACTAAAGACATGTCTTCATCCTGAGGACACTGATGTCCACTGGGGTCTGTTTCAGACCCGGATCAGGATCTCAGGCCGACTCCTCACAGAGGCGGAAGGAGCCATCTAACCAGTCCACCTTAAATCCGCGCGCGTCTGCGTCACGTGGCCATGTTCTTGGAAAGTTCCTGGAAACCTCCGCTGTTGTTGTTGTTTATGGAGATCTGGACCGTCGGCTGCTCCACTCGGTGCCAGGCTCACGGAGTCCTGGTTCGGCTGCAGCTCCGTGACGGACGGGCGGTTCTGATCCACGGAACGACCTGCGTGGGGCCGCTTCACCCGCCATTAGTGATTCCAGGAATAAGCCAGAGGAAGGAGCGCGTCCGGACCTGCAGGCGTGGACCCGGTCCCGCTACCATGACTGCGGGTTCGTGAATTCGGAACCGTTAACGCGCGGCTGGACTCGGAACCTCTCCAGCAGGGTAGGTCCAGTTTAATGTTCCGGAACCAAGAACAGGCCTCCTCGGGTGAGCAGAACCCGCTCCAGCTGCAGGATCTCCTTCCATCCAGGTTCCTCAGCTGGAGCAGGAACGCGGACCGTCCTGCAGAACTCCCTTTAGAAATCCTTTAATTTAACGTTACCTCCTCGGTCCAAAGCGGCGATTCCAGAACCAAGAACGGATGCTGCTGTTTGGACCCGATCCACTCATGAATTCTGCTAATTAGAAATGATCCAAATGAAAACCCATTAGGAACCAGACTGAACCAGCTCCAGGTGAAGGTTCTCCATGCAGGGTTTGATTTAGGCATCAGCTTGATGTATTTTCCCAGTTTGATTGTTCCCAGTGTTCCCATTTACAACTGGATCACCTGCTGCACTTTTTTCCTTTTCATGTATTCAGCTTTAAAGCTTTGCTCCGTTTCCGTCAAACAGAGCAGGAAATACATGTCCTTGAAAGAGTTCATTTAAAATTATCTGGGTTTTTAAGCAAACCCGCGGGTTCTGGTTCTGTCTACATGCACATATTTCCACTTGAGGAGGATTTATTCCACTCCTCTGTTCTCCTGAAGCTGAGCAGGAAGCTTCTTAGTAAATGTAAAATGTCTTTTTTTAACTTTGCGTTAACTCCGATCCCCTTTTACTAAATGTAGCTCAGAGAAAACATTTCTGGGTCTGAACTTTCTTTTTCAGAGTCAACTGTTTCATATTAATTTGAGGAAGGACGGGAGGCAGGAAGGGGTCCAAACAGCTGCTGGGTTTGGATCTTCTAGGAGGTTTAAAGGAGCAGCAGCTGCAGCAGGGTCTCCCTCAGGCTCAGCAGAAACATTAATATTTACTCAGAAATCTGTTTAAAATGCAGCAAAGTGACCCTTAGCTGCACAGTTGGGTTATTTCAATTGAGTCCAAATGGAATCTGACGGCAGGATGAATCTGATCTAGACTGAGGTTCCATCTGAGGGCCTTCATCTCACGGTTTTCCAGCCTCCAAACTGGAACAGTAATCATCCAGCTGCTGGACTTCCTGCTTTCCTTTGTTCTCTCCAGTTCATTTAGCCCATCTCCTGTTTCCACGAAGCAGACTAGAAAATCTTGGTGTATGTGGAGATTTTCCTCCCTGTCTGACCCAGGCCGTGTGGAGCGACTCCCAAACAAAGACTTTATTCAGTCTGTCTTTGATCACTGTGTACAAACTGGAGCTGCTCGGAAGGTCCGGCTGGATTAAACCTGCAGATTTCCGTCCCGTCAGAGAGATCCATGCTGCCTGGGATTAAATCGGTTCTTTCCAGGGGGGGTTATTGGAGCTTCCTTTGGTATCTGGTGGTAAATGAGGAACAAAACGTGCAGGAAAGGGTCCAAACAGCTGCTGGGTTTGGATCTTTGGAGGAACCAGTGGAAGGTCAAAGGTTACATCAGGATCTCTCCTTACATCCGCTGAAGGGACATTAACATTCACACAGAAATCTGTTTAAAATGCAGTTTGGATTCTTGGATTGGAACCTGAAACCGGCTCTCGTGTTATTTACGGTTCTTCCTGCTGTTTTTTCCAGAACTGCTCTTTAGTTTTAAGTGTTTACTTTTCCTCGCAGTCAGTCGATCTGCACGTCTCATTTCTTTCAGGGGTTCACCAGTGCTGATATATTTGCTTTAGAACCAAGTTTTGGTTCTGGTGTTGCTGTGTGAGAAAATCTCATATATATTCATCTACAGCTTCAAACACCTTAAAAACCTAAAGGCAGAAATAATCCCTGGTCCATCAGCTTTCTATTACATGACGATGTTTTTGGAACTCCAGGAATCGGCTTGGATCTCTGCAGAACTCTGCGTTGGCCCACTCGGGTGGACCCGGTTCTGCTGCAGGAATGTTTGAAAACCCCAAAGGTACGAAGAACTTTCTAGTGACACAAGAAGAACAGGGTTCTAGTGGTGATTAGTTTCTGCTCCGGTACATCCTAGTTCTTACCTCAAACAGAACCTTGCAGATAGGACCAGGTGATCCGATTGGGTTTCCTAACACCAAACATCCCGACCAGTTTTCAGGATGTTCCTACATCTGGAGCCGAGTCCCCAGAGGAGGATTTACAGTTGGCCTCCAGAACCGTCCAGAACCAGAGCTCTGCTCTGCATCTACTCACTGTAACATGTCCCTACACCAGAAGAGCCTTCAGCAGATGGCCCAGCAACTGACTGGGACTGGAAGGAAAGGTTCGGTACCATAAGGTTCTGCAAGATTCTTACAGGCTGTTTTCACCTGATTGGTTTAGAGAAGCTCTGCAGCACCTGATCTAAAGCAGAACCTGCAGGCCCAGAACTAATAATTAACCCTTCTTATCTCAGTCCGTTTGAACACATGACTCCTGCACAACAGAATAATAGAGCTTGGAGTTTCCACTCTAACCAGCAGTTATAGCTGATCCAGTAACACCGAGCCGACCCAAATAACTAACCTGCTAGCACCAAAGTGAGCTAATGATACTGACCCAGTAGCATCAAACCAACTCAATAATACCATTTAAATAAAAATCTGACCTAATGACACCAGCACGAAGCTAACTTGGAAACACCAAGCCTGTCCTCATCCTGGAGGTTTGCTGGAACCACCTTAAAGACGGCAGCCGGTCTGGTCATCCAGCTGAACTAAACTTTAGTCTAAACTTGTGGAACCTTTTGGAACAGGAAGTTGAACCTGAAGAAGAACAGATCACCTCTGGAAGGTCGCTGCTCATTTAATCATCTGATCTCCAAGGAACCAGAGAACGGTTGGTTTCATAGCAGAGGTTCAGATATCACAATAAAAGTTCTGTTTGTGAAAAACTTATGGGTTTGGTTTTGTGAACACAGTCAGGGTTCAATACTGAGTTCAAGCGGATCATGTGACTGACCCTCACCAGCACCCTTACAGCATTTATACTCTAAGTCTGAGAGAAATGGCGTACATTAGGTCTCATGATTCCTCTAAGTCCTTCTCATCTCTGAATCTTCACCACGTCCAGCTGATTTACTGTGAAATGGATCCAGTCAGGCTAAAGGATGGGGTTAAAGGTCACAGAAGGGTCACTGGGGTCAGTTCAGAGGTAGAGACATAAATCATACAGAGTTTAAGTCCAGAGGAAAGATGGCTTTACTGTACAACAGCATTTTATTAAAATACTGGGAAAACTCAGGGAAAGATAGAAATGTGATAAATGGATCAAAGCAACATCTGGATCAGTTCAGATGTTCCAGCTGCAGACCTTCAGCAGCTTTACCAAATCTGCTTCTGTTGTTCTCCCTCTCAGATCCGCCAATCTCTGCAGGGGTCGCAGCAGTATCTGTGCATGTAGGCTGAAGGTGGGACCTGTTCCATGACCTGCCAGTCCTCAGAATCACCCGAAGCCATTGAGGACGACAGAGGAGCCGACGACGGCGCCGGAACCGAGGAGTCGGACGAGAGGCGCGTCGCCTCGGCCATGAAGGAGCTGAGGAAAACAGGTGGGAGGAAGAGCTTCCTGCCCAGTGGACAGCAGATAGTTTCTGCAGCCCTGGATGGTTTGCTCCAGATGTTTTGTTGCTTACAGGAAGGATTTTGTTTTACTCTCATCAGGTTTTTCCAAACGAATTTCATGAAAAGAATCCTGCTGGATTGAAGGCTGAACTCTGCCTTCACATCTTCTACTGCCCAAACACAGATAGCTTCATACTTTAAGATCCGCTCCTCCGAGCTCCACCTCACAGCCTGCAGGCCACCAACGGCAGGTCGGAGGTTAAAGGTCATCCCCCTGATCAGAACAAACACCTGGTACCAGCAGTGAAGCACGGTGGTGGGGGGGGATGAGGATCTGGGCTCGTTTAGTCTCTGAGTGGACCATTACCTCCTCTGTAGACCTGCACTCTAGAGTCCATCTGTCCAAACCAGGTCAGCAGCAGAACCATGACAGCAGCCGTAGATCTACAGTAGAGTGGCTGCAAGTGGTGTAGTCAAAGTCCAGAACTCAGCCTGATAAATGCAGTTAGGAGACCTCCAGTAAAGCAGCTAAAGGCTTCATTGATTAGAGGGACGGGTTCTGGGTTGTATATGGGTTGTCCAGAACCCCATGTTGATAGTTTGGTCCAGCTGACAGATTGGTTCTGGTGTTGAGGAGTTCTGATCTGGCTTGTTGGTTCCTCGGGAACCATTGATTTCCATGCGTTGGATGTTCTGGAGCTGTGGCAGGTTCTGATTTCTTGGTGTCTTTGTTCCCTAAGGCTGGTACTGGGGCAGCCTGACCGCCAACGAGGCCAAGGAGATCCTCCAGGACGCCTCAGAGGGAACCTTCCTGCTGCGGGACAGCTCCCAGAGGGATTACCTGTTCACCATCTCCGCCATGACATCCGCCGGTCCCACCAACCTGCGGATCGAATTCGGACACGGCAAGTTCAAGCTGGACTCGGTGGTTCTGGTGAAGCCCAAGCTGAAGCAGTTCGACAGTGTGGTCCACCTGGTGGAGCACTACGTCCAGCTGTCCAGAACCAGCAGCAAGGTGGCCCCGGCGGCAGCGGGTCCTAACGGCACCGTGCAGCTGCTCCTCACCAAACCCGTCTACACCACGGCGCCATCCCTGCAGCACCTCTGTCGCCTCGCCATCAACAGAACCGCCCGGCGAGTCCAGGACCTGCCCATCCCCAACCGCCTGAAGGACTACCTGACGGACTACGCCTACAACGTGTAGGTGTCAGAACACTCTGGCGGCGCATCAGGATGATCCGCCGTTTAACTCCAGGGAGGGGTTTCCTCTCTGGTCACCATGGTAACGTTCCTCTGAATGTTCTGGAGATTCCTGAGCCCAGCTTGCTCCAGGTTTTGGACTCAGATGTTCCGATTAGAACTGAAACCAGGTCAAAGGTTGGACCAGCAGGTCCAGCTCAGACTGGAGCTTCCAGAACCTCCCGACCGGGTTTGAAATATTTATTTATGTGCTTTAAAAAGTTCCTCTGATTGTCTACTGAGGTTTTGGACTCGAAACATTTCCTGGTTCTGAACACATGAGGCACGGTTCTGGTAGAAATGTTCTGTTGGTTCACTGATACTCTGTCCTCCACCTGCCGACGGCCTCCTGCAGAATCATCAGAAGTTCTGTTTGTCGCTTTGGTTTCAGACCCAACTCCGGCCTGACAGACAGAACCTCAGCTCATCAAACTGGGTCTCAGCAGAACCAAACAGCGGATCGATTTCTGCTCAGGACTTTATATTGTGGAGGTCATGTAAATATGTTTCTGAAAGCTGATTGGCTGCGTGTTCCTGATCCTCCGTCCCATAATTCCTTCAGTTTTCGTCACAGTCGGACATCATGGCTTCAAAATAGTTGTAGCTTTAAGTGCAGATGAAGATAAAAGCTGAACAACAACAATATCTAAGGATGTAGAGATGTTGAGGTTCTGAAAATGATTTGGATCATTTCTATTCAAGGTTTTGATTAAACGACCAATCAGCTGTCTCCGTTTGGTTTTCTTCTTATCCAGGTCTGAATCGTTGCTTGTTTCAGAATTTCTCCATAAATCTTATTGTTTGATTAAAGCTCAGGTGATTTCTTCAACAAAGATGGTTGTCTTTGTTTCTGTTGCCTACTTTTAAAAACCAAAGCAGAGTTTGAACTCCTGTTAGTGAATATTTTATTAATGATGATCTGGATGATCCCAGGAATCGTGTGACTGCTGTTTTGAAGGGAACCGTCCCGCAGAACATTGAAGGTAAAACTCTGTGAACCTTCAGCCAAAATCAACACCTTCCAGGCTTTTCCTCCCATCCAGGCCCCTCGTAAACATCAGCCATGAGTGTTTAAAGTCCAATGGTTTTGTTTTCAAACCTTCTTGTTTTTGTTTTTCAAACCTTTTTGGATCATGAATGAAGCTTTCTGATTGGCCGACTGATGACCGTGACTCTTTGTCATTGACGTAAACAGACGTCCTCTGATGCATCGATGCCAACAAACGTCAGAGTTGTGGATTGAGGGATGAGGTCAGTTTGACCTCCAGGCTTCTGTAGACTTTGAACCTGTAGTACTGTACAACAAAACATCCACTATAACCTTTATTATTCATGAAATCTAAATCCTTTGCTCTAAAGGTGGAATTTTAGCTTCGTCCTAAATATTAAATCCATTTCATTTCCTGAAAATTTAGAAAACAGCTTTGCAGACCCGGAAATATAAAAAACAAAAAAAACCTACTAGATTTATCTGAGAGTTTCTCGGGTGGGCTGGGTACGTACAGCCAGAGTGGGCCATGTTCTCTGCCTCTATTGTAACTGTGGAAGTAAGACCCGCACTGTCTGTCATGGTGGTAACCCCTGATCCTGGTGGTGGACACCGGCAGTGAGGGATGCTGTCAAGCTGAAGGAGTCTTATCAAGCGTGTACCGCGGCCCGGGCACATGCCAGACTCTTCAGCCTGCCGACCATCGAGTGCCTTCACACGGCCCAGCAGTGCCTCACTAACTCTGTTTACAGTCGGAGTGAGGAGCTGCTGACCTTTACTTTGAGGACATTGTCTGATGGTGGAAGGAATACTTTGTGGATCTCTTCCACCCAGCCGTCATGCCTTCCCTTGTGGAAGCAAAGACTCCGTACTTTTAGTTGGACTTGTTGGTCTCCAGGTTGAAGTCACCAAGATGGTCAAAGAAATGTACCATGGCAAGGCTTCAGGGGTGGATGAAATCTGCCACGAGTACCTTAGGCCTGTAGATGTTACTGGGCTGTCGGGTTTGACATGCCTGATGGAGATCTGGGACAGTGTCCATGGACCGGCGGACTGGCATGGTGGTCCTGCATCACAAGAGAGGGAGCATCAGAGGGTGTGTTCCATACTCCTCCGACGAAGGCCTACGCCAGAGTGGAGAGGAGAGTCCAGCTGAATGTCGAAGCTTGACTTGAGGAGAAGTGGGTTTTGTCCCAGCACTGGAATACTGGACCAGTTCTACTAGCTTTACACCCTCTGCAGGGTCCCAGAGGGTTCATGGAAGTTTACAAAACATCTCCATATGTACTCTGTGGGCCTGGAGAAGGCATCATACCGTGGTGTGAGCCGGCGGATCCTGGGTGGGTGACGAAATGTCTTCAGAAAGAGCAGAGAAACTGTGGTTGCTTTCTGGTTTAAGGCTGTTTAGTGGTTGCCATGACTGATAATTTACACAGGCATTGTACCATGTCTCTTGTGGTGCCCAGTGGAGTGCCTGGTTGGCGTCCCTTCACTATGGGCCATCCGGCCTTTGTACAAGTTTGGTCCTCATTGCCAACATCAAGTTGGGCTTGTTGCCTTTGCATGTTGGACTCCAGCAGGGCTGCCCTCCATTACTAGCCCTGTTAATAACCTTTATGGACAGGATTTCTTGGTGTTTCTAAACAACAGAGGGTTTAGAGACCTTGATTCTTGGAAAAGGTGGCTTGTCTACTTCAGGTTGGAGGAGAGTCCTCAGATAGAGAATCTTGAGGTCCTATTTATGAGTAAGGGACGAATGGAGCAGGAGATCAATAGCTCCCATTTTGCTATGATGCAAACACTACACATGTCTGTTGTGATGAAGAGAGAGCTGAGTGAGAAGGCAAAGCTCTGGATTTACCAGTCAGTCAATGTTCCTACCCTCACTTATGGTCATGAAATGTGGATTGTGACTAAAAGAACAAGATCCTGGAGACAAGTGGCTGAATTGCGCCTTCTCTGCAGGGTGTCTGGGTCCCCCCCTTAGAGATAGGTTGAGGAGTAGAGCTGCTGCTCCTCAGTTGAAGTGGCTCAGAAATCTGTTTCTAATGCCTCCCTCAGAAAGCTCAGACTCTGGTGGGAATAGGTCTCTCAGCTGGCCCTGGCTGGCCTTATGCTTCCCCCAGAAGAGCTAGACGAATGGCTTGGTAGTCTTTGTTGAGACTGTTCATCCGAGTCATGTTTAGGTGGGAAGACTAGTACGAGTACATTTGGACTTTAATTGTCGCGGTTGCAAAGAGCTTTCTCAAAAGTTCCAAACTTTAGGTTTATAGGAAAGAGCTAACGTACTGAACTAACTTAGGAAGCCCTTCAGACAAAGAGTGAAACGTCTTCCACTACAAGAGTTAAAGTCCAGTTGTTCTATGTATTAAATCTTTTTGGATTTGCCATATCCTGGCTGGCCGAGATTGTTATAAAGGCCCATCTAAAGACTAAAAAAATAAGTGTTGGAAGTCAAAACTATAATCATATAAAGTATTTGGATTATTTATGTAAAAAAAGTTAAATAAAAAATCAATCTCTGTTGTGAACTTTAAAATTTAAGGATAACGGAGGGCTTTAGGTTCTCAGGTTCTCCTTCCACCAATTGCTTTCTTAGCAGGTAGATGATGATGGAATGAGAGACTTTCTGTGTCTCATTACATCTGTTTTTAGTTATTCGTGTATCAATTTAAAAAAAGATTTAAAAACATATGTACTATTTCAGTTCCTCAATGACCTGATGAAGATGAGCTGTTCTGAAGACGAACTGATCCATGGTTGTTACATGAAAACTGAATAACATACTTCACTCATAAATGGAAAAGAAAATCGGGCCAGGAACCTTGAGGGACGCCGCAGGTAACTGATGACAGAGCAGAGAGGATATTTAAAATATTGACTGGAAACGATTCTACAAAGATCCAAACTAACAGGATTGTTTTTTCCATCTTGGTGTCTTAAGATAAAATATGGTTGATTTATTATCTGCTGATTGGCAAAGAGACAGTGAATCAAGATACTTTCTCAAATCAAACAAGGATTTTTCAACAAGTAAGAAGGATCCAGGTTTGGATGGTTTGTGAGACACAGCTGATCTAAATGGTTTTAAATGAACTCTGATCACAAATATATAAAAATATTTGAATGATTGACAGTCTTGTGGTCGGTTATATTTTAAGATCATTTGAAATGTTTAATAAATAACCAACAGTCATTCAGATAATGTTTAAATAATAATAGAAATTTATCAGTGTTTCTGATAGTTGGCCAGATCAACTTCAAAGCTTTCCTGCCAATCAAATAAATGTTGTTTGGTCTTTTCTGATTGGCTAGAGTGGTGAGAAATGTAAGCTCCTCCCACTGCTCGTATCAGAGAGCTGATTGGACACATTGTGAGTTGTTCTGGATTTTAAAATCAGATTCTAGGCTTATTAAAACTTTATTCACTGCAAAAGAATAAAAAGAAAACTTTTGATTAAATATGCTGGGTTATTAAATGTTGGACTTGTCTGATTCAAAACGATCTAATTGTTAAACACAAACACCCTGGAAGTGGGAGGATTTCAGACTTTGGTGCCACTTCAAGGTTTCTGCCCCAGTTCTGCAGAAAAGCTGCTCAGACTCTGAAAACGGACAAATCAAACCGGACCCGGTTCTCCATCCTGTTGAACTTCTATTTTTTTAATCTCAGCTTCATCACACATGTTTAATAAACAGCAGGTTTTGGTGCCACTGTGTGGTGGTGCATGCCAGAACCCACTGAGCCCAGAGAGGCTGGTTCCTGCTGTTACCAAGGTTACCGTCAGGGGTCTTCTAACATTAAAGCCGCTTCTTCTTCTCTGCTCAGTAGCTCTCTATTGTGGAGCTGGATGAAGGTTCCCCACAGTAATCCAGGCTCCACGTGGTTCTATCAGCTGGTTCTTGGTTCAGAAGCTCCTGAAGGAACAGCTGCTGACCAAGTAAGGCTCCTCACTGAAATTCATCTGATTCCTTGGATGTTTTCCAGATGCCCTGAGATAGAAACATCTGATCCAATTTTCCACACTTTTTCTGGACTGTTCCACAGCCTGTGAAGCAGAAATGATTGCATTCAAAGAAATTAAATCCGATAAAAAACAGAAGTCTTATGGTTTTGTTCTCCTCTAATTTGCAGCTAACCCGATGGTCTGTGAAGTATCATCATCATCAGCCTAAACGGATCATGATTACGAAGAATTGATGACAATATCTCCTTTTGTTTTGGTCTTCACACAAATTGAAACTTCTCCATGTATCGAAGCAGAACGTTGGACCTGAAAGTTTTACAGACTTCTGCAGAAATTTAAAACCCTCATTATATTTGTTCTATGAGTTGTTCCGTGAGTTTATCCAAACCCGTCTTTTTCAGTATTTTAATAAAGTACGTTTTGTGTGCATATACATTTTAATTGCATCTCTTTACACGATGTTTGTTCGTGTATGTTATTACCAAACATCTTTGATTTGATTTTCAATGACTGTTTGTTTCTATCAAAGATTAAATATATAACAATTCCTATAAACTAATATTTATATTATGATGAACATTTTTCAGTTCTTAAACTTTGATCGGCTTACATGATTTCCCCTAAGATCTGCTAAACATTTAAAAAATCTGCATTAATTTCTATAAGGATCCCTCCACAGAAAGTAGTCCGTCTACAGATTCTTTATGTTCTCTAAATGTTATTGTTGCTCTTCTGAATGAACTTTTTTCTAATGATTCATTTGAAAGACGATGATTCCATTAATAGTTTATTTCTGAATAAACGTTTTTCCCAAAAGGAACTGGATAAACTACGTTTTCGTTCCCTTGTTTCTAGTCGAGCACCAAATCAAGGACGGATCTGTAGCACTAGGCTCCGGTACCGGGCGGGGAAGGGTGTGTTAAATTAATGGAGACTGTTTGTTCTGATTTAACTCAAACAGATGATTCAGTTTAATAATCGGACCGAGAGGTTCTGATGGACCCAGCGCACAGAGCAGTGCTCCGGAAATTCCGGATGAAGTTGTCCGAACAGCTGCTGGTCTCCGACACCGTCCTTCCGTTTCTGTTCCAGGAGGAGATTCTGACGGAAGAACAGTTCCAGCAGGTGGAGAGTCAGCCGACCGACAAGCAGAAGAACCTGAAGCTGTTGGACCTCCTGCCGAACCGCGGACCCAGAGCCTTTGACGTCTTCTTGGAGGCTCTGCGGGACTACAGCTGGATCCGAGACCAGCTGGTGCTGGAGCTGCAGAACACAACTAGTGGGTCAGCAGGTAGGACCTGGAACTGAGAACATTCCCGCAGAACCGGTTCACCAGGTGGAAGTTGATGTAAACTAGTAGGTTTTGAACTGAAATAACAGATTCAGGTCCCATAATTTGAAGATTAAATTAAGAATAAAATAGTATTTTATACAAATTTACTAATTATTCTATTATCCTTTGGATTTTTGAAATCGAGCGAAACAACAAGAATTAATCGAAAATATATTTAAAGTTTTGGTCTTTTGTGATGTTTTTAAGTTAAATATGATTAAAATGTTTACATTTATTTTAAATTATAAATTAGTTTCCACTTTTTAAAAGCTATAGTTGGGTTTTAATCACACAAAAATGAGGTCTAAAGATTTAGAATTTAGGCAAGTTGAATTGTTTAGCACAATTCAGTAGAAAGATGATTCAAAGTGCTTTACGTGTATTAAACAATAAACTGAATTAAACAATAAACTGGAGGAAAATAAAAGAAAATACAGATAAAAACAGGATTAAGGCAGGTAGTAAAACAAAGCAAAGAGTTGGAGTTAATAATCTCAGTTATCAGTTTAACTTTAACAGTCGAAGGCAGCCTTAAAAATGGGTTTTTAACTTTGACTTCAAAGAACTTAGAACTTCAAAACAGAAGTAATTTTTAAAATAAATCACTGAATATTTTCCACTTTTGTTTCTTATTCCAAATTTAAAATCTAAATTTTTTGCCACAAGCCCAAATCCCTGTGAATCTCTTCTATTTCTATTGTTCCTGTTTCAGATTCATCTCACATGAATAAAAATAATCCCCAGTTAGATGGATCCAGTTTGTTCTCAGAGATGGGCCTGGATCGGATCGGTCCAATCACATGTGCAGATTGATCTACTGTCATTCCAAAGCATTTACACCCCCGGCCCATTTAGGGTTTGAATATTTTTAAGTCTGAACAGGAAAGGAGTCAGAGGAAGGATGAGCTCAGAGTGTCTGATGTTGGAAGGACTCCCCACCATCACCCTAATCTTTCTGTTTCTCTGTCAGATTAAAGTCTGGACTTTGACTGGGCCGCTCCAGAATGTTGGAGGAGCCTAAGATCCAGTTTGGTTCTGTTTGACGCCATATGGTGAAAGCGACTCTTAAGGAAGCCAAAGAAGAACGACTGGATCAGAACCAAACTGTAGCTTCAGATCCAGACTATTTAAAACATTTTAAAGGATTTATTTCATTTTTTTCAAACTGTTAATTAATTCCAGTCACTCAGAACCAGAACCAGTGGAAACGAGTTCTGACAACATTTGGTTTCTGTTTGTGGTTAATGATAGATTTCTGAAACCATTAAAAGTTCAGAGGTAAATAATGAACAGAACCAGTTCTGGCCCGGTTCCTCAGTTAATCTTCCAAGTGGGGACCGGTCTGTCTTTTTATCACATGTTCTGATCCAGTCTGAGTTTTTTCCTTAAACAGAAACATGAACATTAGAAACTGGGCAGAAATCTTTAGACCTGAAAGTTCTAAAGGTCCGATTTGAAAACCTGGAACTAATCTGCAGAGGTAAGCCGAGTCCAGCGGGTCGGGGGTTAAAAGCTTTCCTGGAAATCTTCTCCTGGGGAAACCACCGAGTTCCTGGAAAACGTTCTGACCCGTGTGAAGCCAGCTGGCGGAACCAGGGTTCAGAATTAAACCCATTAGTCAGAAGATGATCCTGAAGTTTCTACTGGAGAACATCTGGTAATCATTAAGAGATGGTTCTGGTTCTGGACCAGATGATCCGTAAGATAAAAACTGTTTCAGTAAAAATCTCTGGATTTAGCATTTATTTAATTAGACCAGAAAACGGATCGGATCTGTTGTAGTTTCTCTGAACCTGGTTCACATCCATCTGCTGCCAGATTTAGGAACAGAACCACAGATCCACTCAAGAACATTCAGCGGGATCGGGTCAAAGAGAGAGAAAGATGCCGTGATTTCTGAGTGAACAGGATTAACTGGGATCATGTGAGGAACACGGACCAAACATTCGTTTGCTGCTGGTTCCTGGAAAGGAGGAGGAGGAGG
>JAUZNJ010076814.1:0-24690 GCA_034780135.1 Jordanella pulchra
TATCTATCTATCTATCTATCTATCTATCTATCTATCTATCTATCTATCTATCTATCTATCTATCTATCTATCAGATAGAAGGACTTCTCTGAGTAAACTTTTGACAGACAGATGATAAATTTGATATTTTACAGTATGTGATTGAGCAGGGCTGGGGGGTTGGGGGGTGGCGGGGCTCAATTAGATAACATATCAATTAATCACAGGAAACACAACCAAGACCCTCAATCTGCTACTGAAAATGATTATGATAAATGTGTCACTACATAAAAACCTGACCCGTATGGTATTCTTTAGCAATGAAGGTCGTGACCAGTGGTGCCGACATTGTAACACATATTCAGTGAATTCTGGCATATTTTATTCAAGTGTAAAATAATGTCATAGTACAAGTTGTTTAATTGTGATGAAAACAGAGCTGTATTTAAGGTGTATAATGAAAATAGATTCAATAAACTTCTGGCAGGTCGGGGCCTTGTTTCCAAACTTACACACAGATCACAAAACTGATCCCACAGTTTAATAAAGTGTGAGCTCAGATTTCCACCAGCTTTGTTGTTTTCACTAGCCGACTCTTGCCAGGCTACTGTATGTTCAAAAGCAAAACATTATTTTTAGCATCTCTATTTTTCAAACAAAAATGTTCAGGTTTGCAATTTGAAGGGAGTTATATCAGGTCAGAATTACATCCTTTAGTGTGCCACAGGTTTATTTGTTTTGCAACTAATGAACTGATTTAGATAAATTTAAGTTTTCTTTAGACATTTTTTAGCCTATGATTGTCTGTATTTTATTCAATTATCACACAACTTGAATTAATTAGAGAGGATGCTAATCCATCCATACATACATCCATTTTCTTGTGCTTATTCCGTCAGGGTTACGGTGGGGCCGGTGCCTATCTTCTGTAGTCTATGGGCAAAAGGTTGGACAGGTCGCCAGTGACATGAAGCTAATGCAAACTCTAAATGATGTCTTTGCTGTACATGCAAATGAATAACTTCTATTTTTGAAATGCAACTACAAAAATAAAAGAAAATGTGAAAATAATGTGTAAAGGGAACAAAATGTTAACCAGTTAAAACAATAAGAGAATAAATTAAACATGGTCCTCTAACTAAAAGTATTGAATGGTGACCTATGCCTGAAACCTTTTTGCAGTATTGTGTGAATAAGTGAGGTTTGTTTTTACTTTATTCCTATGACATCAAGAGGGATATTGCCTCTATTACTACTTTTAGTTTTTACATTTTTCTCTCTCAGTTTGGCTAGTTGAAATACACATTGGATAAAATCTTTGTTTTGAATAATATACAGAAATATTTAATTGCATTAAGCTCAAAAGGTTCACTTTTGCCAACAAACATAGTAATATTTGTATTTGATCTACGTAGTAAAGAAAGTATGTTACTTAAAATAAAATAACTTTTTATTTCTTTTTTTATTTACATGTTATATATTATAACAAACATATTTACAATAGTAATTTAAATTTACACAAAAATGAAAAAAAATAGGTGTTCTTTTTTTTCCTTCACATAATTAAGCAGAGTCTCACTTCTAAAGGTAAAGTTATTAGCAGCAAGGGGTAAATATGGAGGATTTGATATGTAAATATGCAAATCTATCCTGTATTTGACTTTAACTAAGCATTAACATGTTAACCTACTGGCATGTCACTCAAAAATCCTGCCTGAAGGTAAATTCAAGTCTCACACCCGCAAACACACAGTTGAATGCTGCTGTCCTAACCTTGAGTCTCTCATAGATGTAGTGAACTAAGGCAAACAGCTCTATAAAGTAATCCACTGTGACAGTGATGACGGCAGAGCCAAATGTTGCTGTGGAGAAGGTGACGAAGCAGCGTTGCCACTGAAGAGTGAGGACGGCAAACAATGTCCCGGAGCCAAGAAGAATGCCCAGAGGAACCCACACTGTTTTAGGGTGATAGAATTCCTCCATTACCTGAAATAGATAGAAATAACAGTAGATCTGCTTAGTAGTTTCTTTTTCTATGGTAATTCAAAATGCACGTTAAACTATTAGCAGTGGGAGAATCAACCCTAACATGAAATATGAAGCTTTTCTTTTTTTTTTGTCTAGGCTTCAAACAGGCTGTTACTCACATCTAAAAAGTATTGCAGCTAAAATTTACAGTGGTGGCAGTACAAAGAGTTTAGGATCTTGTTTGTAATGATAAGCTATGCTGAAGTATTTTTTTAATTTCATAGTAAAATCCCACAAATAGATAACAAAACCTGAGAAATTAATGAAGTCATTAAGTGGAAAAATGCAGGTTGTTGATTGGTTTATAACCACCGATGCTAACCTGGAAAGTTAGAGAATAATGTGAAAAAAAAAAAAGAAATTACTTAAGCACCAGAAACTTAGTTGGAAATTTAAACTGTTCAAATTGAATAGCTGCAGTATGACATGTGATAAGTCAGCCAGGTATAAAAAAAATAAAATTTTCTTCCATCTAGTCAATACACCATGTGAAGCTCTACATAGTTATTGTGATAATGCCACTCCTTAGTTTAAAACTATCTTTTTTTTTTGCTGTGAAACATTGAGGCATAACTTTGGTTCGTTTTGGAGAATGAAAGGAAAAACATGCTCAATAGATAACACAAAAGCTGAGTGGAAAACAGCTTATTTCCCCTTCGATTTCAATCTAAACTTCAATCTGGAATTTGACAATGGATCTATTTTTTCTAGGGGAGTGTTTCTCAATGCTGGCAAATAAATTGTTGAATATCAGGCTTCTAAATCTAGTGATAGCATATTTAAGAGGTAATTCCATGTATCGAACTGAACCAGGGACACATCCAAAACTTGAGGGACTGACTTGGTTTCTAATGCTCTAAGGAATGCAAAGTCTGGTGTTTAAATATAGTTATATATATAGGATATTAAAATGTTACCTCTATGAATTTTTTTCTTTGCTTTGAAATATTTGCAAAACCTGTTTGACACCAAATGCTTTCCTGCACAGCAGTTATTAATGACATTTTGGCTCTGAAGCTATTTTTAATTGAGCCTTTACTGGAATTGATTATAAATTAATTTCTAACATATCATCTAGTCTACAAGCAAGTAATTTGGCTAATTTTGTCTTGACCTAAATATGCATCTTCCAACTTTTTATGCACTGTAATTTTTTGTTGTTTTTATTTATTTTTGAAATTGTCTGCTACATTTCTGTACTTGGTCATACTTTTCATTTAAAAATTAGAAATTATTTCAACGTAATCACAGTGTCTCTTCAGTCTTTGTTTCAGGTCTGTGTTTATTTACTAAACTATTCGTTGTTCCTAGTTCAGTATTTGAGTCGACTATCTTCTTAACCAGCTCCATGTTCATTACCATTCACTTCCTGGTTTATTTACATACTTCTTTACTTATTGTTGAGACTTGTTCAAGTCATAAGATTACAGGTCCAGTCATAATACTAATACTTAAACATAATGAGGTTTTTGTACGGTTTGTATAGATGATTTCTAACTTGTAAATGGCTTGTCAGAAACTCAAGCCACAATCTTTTTCTGATTAGAAAATTCACCATACTTAGGTATTAGCAGGTCATGGTATCAACAACTAGTGTTGTTTAAGAGGTTATAACATAGCAAAGGAGACTGAAAGTTATTATTATGGTAACTACAACATAGAGCTATAATTAAAAGAATGTGAGTTATTAAGGTTTCTTTTCATATTTTTGCAGCTTGGTTATTTTATACCTGAGTTTTTAAGGTACAATATCAAACCATTTTCAACAACATCTAATTTGGGAACATTTGTTTAAATCAGCACAGGGGAGAAATTAGCTTGTTTAGTTGCTATGATTACTTAAATAAGGCTTTAAAACTTTGCTTTCTGTTTCTACATGTTGAAATAGAAAATTGTTGCGGCTTCTAGGTAATCTCATAGATAAGGTAAAAGTTTACATTTAGTATGGAAAAGACAAAAATATTGATAATAACAGTTGGTGGTAATCACTAACATCATCATTTAAGGTGGACTTTCATGAGAACCCTCATTAACAAACATAGTAAGATGTTGTCTCTTTTCAGATAATCAGCAGAAAACAATTAGAAACTAAATTTGTATAAAACTGAAAAAGGCTTTAAAAAGATGCTGCGAGAGATTATAATGTTGAATTGGTTGGGAATTTTTAATCAATACATCTCTAATAATGACAACAACAACTTTAACTGCATGTCGCTGAAAAGTAAAAAAGAAAAAAAAAGGAAAGGAATTACCACAAGTGATGCAACTCCAACGAGCAGACCCAGCAGTAGGCCCACCATAAACAGACCCACACTGCGGACCAACATGGTCACCAATCCACACAGTGTCCCAATGCCCAGGCCAATGCCGACAGACGCTTCTACGCTCAACTGAGTGTCCATTACCCGCTCCTTGTAGCACAGCATGAAGATGACTACAGAGCCAAACATCAGGCCTGTTAGAAACAACACTGCCTTGAAGCATCGATAGCCTAAAGGAAAAAAAAAAAGAGCGCATCAATTAGATATTTAGCAAATGTATGAGTGAAAACACTAGCTAATAAATTTTATTCATCACACTGAGCTTGCAAACGTTTCCTGATTTATCGTGATTAGTGTTGCTTAAAATGAACACAGGCTTAATCCATCAAGACTATCATGCTTTGTTATACACAGTGTAAAGACTAATGAACAATAATAGAGTAATAGTCTTATTATTCAGATTATCAACAGAGCAACACATCTTTCAATACTTTAATCAATATTGAAATTTTAAAACATTTAGTTGTAATATGTGTTAAACAGATTTTTTTTCTTTAAGTCACATGACTTGTCATTGTAGGATTTTGAAAAAATCACCCAGAGAACTCAACTCACAACAGCATCTTCAGCCAAAAGGAAGATAGAGGACCCATGACAGTTTCATTAAAACATGCTCTTTAGACAAGCACCTCTTTAATAAGACCCACATGCATAGTTGGCTGTAAACAAAAAGAAATGTGATCTCCTTATTGCTACACTGAAGGAGTGTCTAAATTTGACAAAAGATCTGTTATAACCATTGCATTATGAAACCTAATTTATTTTCGACTAAGAAGAGAATTGCTGAAAACATTAGCTGCTATCCCAATTTTATGTTTCCAAACTTGTGTTCCTGCCTGTTTTTATGAATTTATCCAAATGAAGCCAGAGAAAGTCTATTCAAACCATTAAAGGATGAGCTCATGTTTAAATCTCTCCATCTTCATATTCATCAGTGTTTGTCTACGCTTCATGTCTTTCTAAATCTCTTTCTATCTCTGATCTGTGTCAGTCTCAAGGGTGCCCAACCTCAGATTATTATCTTTGTTTAATCAGGCAGTGAACCACTGAGAAGCACAATACTCTTTCGCTTACTTAACCCAATGCCCAAGCTTTTTTCCTGTCACCAGAGCTTATTTAATTGACGGCCTTCTCAAAGCATTTTTATTCCTGGTCTACAGTTCAGATCACCGTGGGTTTTTGGATATCTTTTATGTATGATGTTTGCTAAAGCTCCTGTAGCTTTTTATAGTTGTTTGCATTAATGCACATTATGCCTGAAGATATACAAGCCATAACTGAAGCTTCTACGGACATTTTGATTACTGCTGTAACTGTTAAATAATTCATATCTTATGATTTCTGACAATCAATAAAGACTTTTCTCTAATATGTCACATCCTATTTCCCGCTAATGGTTTCAATGACTCATCCTCTCCTCTCTCTTTCTCACTCGTTTATCCCCCCCAACTGTTCAACTACCTCTCTTCTTCTCTGTTCATCCTTCCCTCTTTATCTTTTGCTCTGTTCCTTTCTTTACCTCAAGCCATCGGCCAATCCTATCTGCTCATCCCCGCTTAATCTGCTCATGTCCTCCCTCATGTTATCTCCCCTTTGCTTTGCTTTATCAGTCTTATTTTAGCAACCTCACTCCTGATTTGTACCATAAAAGCTTCTGAATGAACTCAACAAATATGTCTTTTTTTCTGCTTTGAGTTTTAGATCAGCACCAAATTGTTCAATGAGGCAAGCAATTTATCTTCTAAAATAACAATGCCTCTGCCAACATTTTAATAACAATGGGTCTCAGACCAGTGCAATAGTATTTCTGGATCTCAGTGCTGAGTTTGGAACATTTATAGATAATCTATACAACATGGGGTCACTCAAAGCATTCTTAACCAACTTTTTATCAATTCGCTGCAGCTTGGTAGAAAAATGTGAGGCTAATTTCTCAGATTAGATGTACCTTTTAAAAATAACAGCATTTAAGCAGGACTTGGATTTTCTTTTCATTAATCCACATTTAAGTACTAAACATATTTAAGTATCAAACAATTTATTTATATTACTCGGATTAAGTATTCTAATCTTCTTATAAGCTAAATGTTGTATTATTTATAACTGTAGGCAGAAAATCATAATCATTAACAAAAAGGAAATGATTTAAAACATCAGCTCGTGTGTATTTGATAAATATGTGTTTAACTTATGTAGTAAAGTTAGTGAAGTACACCAAGTTTCTACTTTATATATCCTAATGATGCAATTCTTGGCCCGTGTACCAAAGACATTATAGAAAGTTAATGTATGATGAATAGATTATGATATGCACTGAACAGAAACCACAACTGATACAGTAGGTCCCTTGGATCAATTAAATTAGTGGTTTTTTACAGTTTTATTGTATTGATAATGTTCTAATTAAAGTTGTTGCCCTTTTATCATCATATTGAGATAGGATTATAGTTTTCTGCTAGATTGCCAAATGGCTCTTTCTTTTATTTAATATATCAAATTATTAACTTTTACCCTGTTTTTGTTTCAGTCTTTTGTCCGATGCCCCAATGGAAACAGCAGCCCCACCGTGACCCCCTGGTAAATTTGGTCTAGAACCACCACTGGAAACAGAGGTAACTCTTTTAAGTTCGAAAAATGAACGGTAGGAGAGAAACACTCAACCCCACTAAATGAGACTAGCAACCTTTAAATGTGTAACAACCCTGTTGGCATTATGGACTTAGACCTGCAACCAGCTATCTATACAATAAAATAAAAACGTTTCCAATAATTGGTCCATGAGGCACCGAATAGGATTAAATACATTTCAGAGGTTTACTCGGTGTTGCCATGACCAAAACCAGCACAAGGAAGGGTGAAATTTTGTTTTTACAATGCTAGGACCAAAAATCCTCCAGTCAATTGTTCATAAAATTGTTACAGTGCTACTTAGGGCATTAGTTTTATCTAAATTAATTGTTAGCTTTTTGTCAAGCTTTGCCTGCCATATTTACCCACTTTAACTGGTAATTTGAAAATAAATAATTCAGTTTGTGTTTCTATACTTAAAAAACAATAAGACAATGTATTGGTGAAGAAACACTTTGTTTATTTGAATTAATCCATATGTTTTAGGTTAGGACTAGAAATTGATAAGATGACTTTATTTTTAATTTAGTGGTAACAAAAGGAAAATATCAGAAAGTAGCCGTGTAAACAGACCACCGTTTATCAGACTGCGTCCAGGTATGCAGTGGGACAGAAGCCCTGGGGAGGGGGCTGCAAACTCAGGGGACTTTAAATACCTGGATCTTCGCTTAGACTTTTAAAAAAAGGAACAAAGCAGACTGTATGATTTGAGGAAGCTTTAGGCATTTAATGTTTGCAGTAAGATCCTGCATATCCTTTGTAACTCTATTGTGGAGAGCGGGGTCTCATCTGCCATCATCTGCTGGTGTAGAAGCAGCAGCGCCAATGACCTAAAGAAGCTCACCGATAATGAAGAGCGGCTGTATTCTGCAGGGTCTCCTCTAGAAAAATGTGGAGATGGTTGGGCAATAATTAACTGATCATATGAGGTGATATTTCTAATTTCAGTGGCTTTTTGAAATAAATTAAGAGGTTTTAAAAAACAGAATTACTGTATAAAACACCTTAAGGAAAAACTTTTATAAAGAAAAAAAAAAACCTAGAAAACTGTACAGCTTTTTTTCTATTTTTTTCTAATGGTTTTTCTTCTAATTTTTGCTCTTAGAATATTTTACATTTTCCAATTATATGCTTTAAGGATATTCTATATTTTCTCGAAGTGTTGCATTCAGTCTGCATTTATCTGTGCCTTCTAAGCCAGGAGTCTGCCCAAATAGTCTTTAGTTTTCATAATAACAATGACAATAATTATTCTGAATTGTTAAGAGAATCGGGGGATAGTTATTTATCTAACACACAGTACTGATGACTTCATTATAAATCTTGGATTAAGTGAATGTTGGGATTCTTTTTTCACAGCTTTACTCACCAAAGAAGCAATAGATGATTCCAAAGAGGCAGCACATGGAGCAGACCACCGAGGGCACGATTTCATACCTCCTCTCAATCTCCTGGTCACACTTTAGCCCCATCTCAGCTAAACCCAGAAGCTGGTTTGTGGAAGTCATTGTGGCTCCACTAGAGGGGGAAGGGTTTAAGGGTGGATGGGGAGGGGTAAAAGACACAGGGATTCTTGGATCAGTGGACCTCACCCATGGAGACGTGTTTGCCTACAAACTGGAGGCCTGTAGAAAAGGGCGATAAAGAGGGGAATGGAAATGAATGAGAACATGAAAAAGAGAGGAGGAGCGATTATTGATTGCTCTTCTAAGTACTCAGCTGTGAGTGCTGACACTGCGGTAGTCATGTTCCATAATTTTGCAAAACAAAACATCTGAGGGGAGAAGCTCACATAAGTACTACTTAAAATGAAATGCAGTGCAGCCAGTATGGCTCACTAATAGGTCCATAAACGTGTTGCAACAAATAGGGAGGATGGTGCAGCACAAATACAAGTTGCTGTATAAAGCGAAACAGAATTCATTTGCATAAATTAACATTTTGTGGGAAAATGTGGCACAAATACAAGACTGCTTATGGGCATTATTTGTCCTACATTGCAATGGTTGTTAGAGACTCTAAACCAAAACAAAGATTATTTGCATCATACTTACTCAGACTACTCATTGGAAGCAACCATGATGCAGCATTAAACAAATAGGAGAAATTTACATAAAGAATTTAATGTTACCTTGTTTATATTGATAAGGCTTTGATATGATTTTTTTGTCATTTTTGTGTTCTACTATAATAAAGTTATAAAGGTGAGAAAAAAAAGTACAGATTGTGCTTGAAAATGGCTTAGGTCTGATGTATTTGCCTTTAAGTTTCACTTCTTCATCATCCTCAAACTGTTCTCACATTAGATTCCTGTGTTTAAGCTCTATTTAAACCCATCAGAATCACCTTTTTCTAACGACGACACCTTTAAGCCATCATCATCATCTCTCATCGTGCTCCATCATGTCAGACAAACAGAACTTCAAAGATAACACATTTCAGCCCTTAACAATCAAACACATGCTTTAATTTATCACTTTTTGTGACAGATTTGGAGATCAGGAAGATTTTGTTTTGCCTGTAACAAGTGGTTGTAGTACTAGGAGTGTGATATCTTATTATATCCAAACAAAAGGTTTTGGTGTTTGCATGTGACAAAGCTGTTATGTTGGTTTGTGGAAGACCAAAGAACTGTGTTTATGCTGATGTATATGCAACAAATAAAAAGGATATTTTGAAATTGTGTTTGCCAAAAGCTTTAAAGATTTAAACAAACTGCTAAGTAGGAAAATGCTTTACTAAAGCATCTAAAACATATTTTTTTATTTTGTTGCAGCACAATGTGTGATTCATGAAGCACACACTGTTGCTGCCAGCCAAACACCCACACATAGCTTCATACTCATTCATGTACCACATCCCAGTGGTTCAATCTCTAGCTGAGACACAAGTTAAGACCTAAGCGGTTGATACATTGGTATAAAAGCAACAGTGTTGTATTTTATACACCAGTTCATTCAGCATAAGAAATATTGAACTGCGTATTTTACAAATATTTTGTCTATGCCTGGATTTAAGAAACACTTAATCAATGCAAAGGTTTATTGTGTTATTTCAGGGGCTGTTATATTCAACATATTTCCTTCCATTATTTTTAATGGTTTTGGCTATTGCTTCTCTGTATCCAATACCTTAAAAACATTCTCTAACTCAGGTCAGTGAACCGTTCATGTCTGAAAACAGATGACAAACCTGCATTTCTTTTTAATCTTCCTACTTCACACGTATCAACTTTTCAAAAATGGTGAATGCATATAATGCACATTCACAAACACTTTACTTACTTGTAAAATATTGTAAGCCCCCCAAAAGTCTTTCATATTATTTTGTATTTGTTATTTAAAATTTGATGCCATTTATTTAGGGTTTTATGCGCCAAGCTAAAACGAAGTACTATTAACTGTCAAGTAACGAAAAAAAATTGACAAATAAAGATAAAAAAATCTTGTGGAAAATGTGCCATATATAATGTTCCTCAATTAAGTTAAACAACTTTTTAAATTTGTAGCTAGAAGTATTTTTTATTATGTCTCCACAAGCCTTTCATAAATTCATCCTTCTATGTATAACAGCTAAATATAAGTCAGATAAGAAGAAGAGTGCCTTTGAACTGCAGTATTTAGGTTTTAAAAAATACAATATTCTTGGTTAGATTGAGGTCTAGACGTCAACTTTGTCAATCTTACACATAAATATGCTTTGATCTACTGTAAACCAATCCAGTGTAGCTCACGTAGCATGTATATAGATGTTGTGCTGTTGGAAAGTGAACAGTTTCCCTGTATCAGTTCTTTTCCCAGGCTAAACATTTTTGTTGACTATGATTTATTTAGCCTCCTGATGTGGGCTGTGCTAAAGCTTGGTGGATGGTGGCACTACTGTTTTCCAGCTTTTCAGGGTTATGCTATTATGCATTTTAAATGCAAATTATCATATGAGAAACATATCATCAGGGAACTAGAATTTACTAACTTATGTTGGAAGAAAAATTCAGCTGAACACTTTCAGTAAGAGCAGAAACCATGTGCAATAAATAGTTTTAAAATAAATGTATGCAAAGTTGAACAAAAAAAGGGTGGGGAGGGGGTTATTTCGTTCATAGCCACAATATACATTGAGGGCAAAAAGATAGCAAAAAAGGTTGAACATAAACTGTACTTGAGCTTAGAGCAGTTAAAAGCAAGCAAAGCTGCCAAGTTTGAAAAACAAAATAGGTTTGTTTCCCAGCTGTTTACTAACACAAGCCAGACAAGGAAAAATTTTAATACATTGTTGGATATTCCCAAAAGCAAAATCTAATAAATAATTAACTTAAAGGTTTCTTCTAGTTCAGTTCATTGTTCTGTCCTTTTAACTAAAGTTATTTTAATGTGTTTCTACATTTACCAGAACAATCTGCTCACATAAAACTACTGTAACGGCAAATATAGTTAGTGGGTCCAATTCTAATTTTAATGTAAACATTGTAAGGTGAGACTGTTTAATTTCCTTTGCATGACAGATTAGGTATGTCAACATGCAAATAAAGAGAAAAAAACAATGAACAAAAATAACAATTTTGGGGGATATGAAATTATATTTTAGAAACTATAAGCTAGAAATATACTTGTCTCAAAGTGCATCTTTGTAATACAGAACAAAGCAATCACAAAATATCCTTTGTATCTTGCACATTTGTTTCTTTGTCTTTCTTGGTGTGGACCTACATTTATTGTATTCAGTTGTCGTGGCAAGTCTTATGTCCGTCACTGCATAAAGTGACAAAATCATCAAAGAATTTGTTCTGTTGCCTGGATACACTGCCTTTCCTGACAAGCAAATTGCTTGCAAAGCTAAAAACACACCATAAGTCAACGACAGATGTAAGGAATTATAATTCCACACACTTAATGACTGAAATTTAAAACATATTTAAAGAATCTTTAAATTAAATAAGTTGGATGGAGCTGATTAATACAAGAACCACCTGAGTTTGGTTGAACTACTAAATTTGATTACTTTTCATTCACACAAAATCTGTTTTGCATATGAAACGTTACATCACCTTTGCTACTGGGTACTTCACCTTAGATAAAAGCCAACCAGTAAGGTTACAACAAGGAATAGTTAAAAAAGGCAAATTATGCAACAGTGTCACGTTGTGCCTGTTGCTGTAACAACCAGCATAAAGAGTAAGACCTTGCAAATGGCTCATAGGGATCGTCTCCATGGGAATGTTCAGAGCCATTCCATGATGGTCTCCTTTGAGATCTCTAGTTGCAGATAGACCTGACCTCTGACCCTATTCAGCTTGAGCCATTTTAGAATTCACCCTCAGGGTCTCCATAGCAACTGCTTGATTTACCCTTTTAATGAATAACAGTCTAAAACTACCCTTTCCATAGCCAAATGTATATGTAAAATTCAGCTTACATAGACTAAAACTGAATGCATTCATCATCATCATTTTCCATTTAAATATTCTAAGCAGCATTCACAATGCTGAAAATGACAATAAATTGTTCAAAACAATTCAGACTCTCTGTTAAGACAAAGTCTCAAACAAAAATTGAGATATATTTTATTTGAACGGCGCTGCTTTAAGGTGGCTGCATGTTGAGATAGCTCTGCTAGCTTGATTCTGATAATTTTTTAGTACTTTCATTTGTTGATTAGAGCTTCGTTTTTCAGATGTTTATGCCTCTGGTTTTGCTGTGCTGCTTTGTTGTTGTGATATTGTTCAGCTGGACGTATTTTTCTCGAGTATCTTTTTATTTTTGGACATTTTTTGTGCTGATAACTACAGCAATCATAGCAAGTTGGTTTTTACACCTGAAAGCACATCATTAAAGGCTCAAAAGCGGAAATAATACTTGATGCAGAGCAGGAGCAAGAAGAAGAAGAGAGAGGAATACGAAATACAAGCCATCTCTTTCATCAGTCATTATGGGCATGTGTGATGTCATTAGGAAACAGATTCCAAGCCCTCCAAGCAAGAACCAGAATATAGGAAATACAATATTTTGTGTTTTATTAAACCATGGCTGCAGGATTATAGCCCCAACTCCATTCTCTCTCTGCCAGGTTTTTTGACCATATGAGGAGACAGATTTAAAGAAGGCTGAAAAACTCAAGATAGGTGGGTTGGTAGTGCTTGTGAATAGCAAATGGTGTCTTAGACTTCTTATATGCAGATGTTAAGGACTCAAACCTTGAAAAATCCAATCACACTCCCTTTTCTGCTCAGATAATAAGCCCCTTAACAAGAAGCAACCTGTATGAAACATAACAGCAAGGAAGTGGGTACAGAAAGCTAAAGGAGCCAAACAAGATTGACATGAGGCTACAAACTGGGATGTATTGTGTCAACCACATGGAGAGGACACCGATGCAGTGACTATGTGTATGACTGTTATCTGATGAAACTGCTAAAGAAAAAAAAAGAGCCTTGAGGAAGGGAGAATGGGAATTATTGAGGACTATACAATAGTAACTTAAGGTCCAGAGAAAGCAGGGATGCATGCAAAAAAGAAGTTGGGCAGCAAGCTCCAGGAGAACAAAATAAGAGATGGGTGGTCAGAGATAAAGGAGATCACAGGCTTTAAAGCAAAGGACTGTTTATAAATGATCTCTTTTCAGTCTGAATTGATCTCAACAATCTTGCAAAGTGATATGAACTTTTAAATTATGCTTAGATATATTAATACACAGATGAGACAACATCACACCATTGATTAGATATATTAATGTTGATTTCAATTGTGCAAAATTATTTCCTCCACTGTAATACTTTATTCATCCAGATGTTTTGTCAACTTTCTGGTCTGCAGCCCTGAGATTTTACAGATGACACCAACTACATCTATATGCATTCATGATTAACATGTATTTTAACTTTAACTACTTCATATATAAAGCGATTAAACACACAGCCTTGAGCTATTGTGCATCAGTAAGCATATACTGCAAACAAAAGGATGCCAAAAAACAATGAAAACTTAACACCGTGTCACAGGACTCAAAGTCACATTTTTTAGAATTGAAAAAAAACCCAAAAATAACTATAAAATTATGTCTTCATTTGCTCTCTCATGGACTGGAGTGTGATCACTGCACTAAAATCAACATGTAAATGATGCCTCAGAGGCTTGTTCTATCTCCTGCTGACAAAGAGCCCAGAATCAGACATATGCACCTTGGCACTGAAAACACAGCACACAATCCTTATTCCATCAGCAACCATGGACAATAATTTAAGGTCTCATAAAACCACTGAAGATCAGATTACTTTTCTGTGTGTTGATGTACTTTCTATTGTGTCTTGCTTCTTCTTCCACTCTTCTCAAAAAGTAGACACACCAAGGCTAGAGATTACACATGAATAATGCTGACACTGAAAAAAGACTATAACATTTGCTTTTCTGTATAACAGCTTCTATTTCAGGCCAAAAATTGTGATTACCACTGTGCTGGCCATCCTCGTCTTTAAAGCTTTGCACCTATAGAGTTAACTACATAGTTTCCTTACTAGGTATTTTCTTTGCTTGGATAAAATTTGTTTTCAATATTTCCCTTTTTTTCTTATACAAAGTAAACTGACAGAAAAAAGAAGGGGTTCAAAAATGTGAGAGCCATTGTGAGTTTCTATGTGTTATGTATGTGTCCACATGAATATTTCATGGGTCCACTCCAGCGGCTGGAAGTTGGAGGGAATTTGGATGGAACTTGGTTGAAAATCGAAGGCTATTTGTCTTTTTGTAGGGACTTTTTACATTTTTCACAACATTTAAAAAACAAATAAAGGAACTTTCTACACCTTAATTTTCAAAACTGGCTTAATACTGCTATACATTTTGATAATGACATGACATAATAGCCTAAACAACACAAAGGGAAACTTTAAGAGTGAGAAATGAATCTGTCCAGTTGCAGCCACAAAAAAACACTGATACTGACATGAATAAAGAGAGGAGCTAAGAAACATTGCAGATAATGAATTAAATGTTACAGCTAAGACATTCCCCATACATTTTCCCTTAATTTGATTTTAATATTTCTATGTTGGTTGTATTTTAATTATATATGCATTTTTATGTTGTGAAGACCAGGGGTTTATTATTATTAATATCCTGTTGGAAATTGTAATTGAGAAAAAAATCAACTGAATTAGATTTTTTTGTAGTCTCTCTACAAATACAGTGAGAAAAAAGAGGAAAATTAAACTTTTTTCTGTTTTCATTTTTTAATAGGAAAATAAATATTTCACTCTTCTACTTAAGTATTATATAGATCCTTTTTTTACCACAGTAAAGGAATTGAACTGGAACTTTTTTTCACACATGTATCTACATTTTTGACTCCTCTGCAATTCTAGACAGGTGTTAAAAGGACTCTTAAAGTAGTCTTGGTAGACCAGCTTCTACCACTACTAGGAGCTACCACTGATTTCTTTCTTTCTCCATTTGCTGATAATGGCCTTAGTGTGGTTTATTAGAGTCCTAACACATTAGAGACGATGGTAGAGTGACAAATAATAACCTTTTTCATGTGTTCTTAAATTTCTTAAAACTAGGACACCATGTCTACACAGTATCCATTTGGAAAGGCTCCTGTGGAAGGTGTTCACGAACAGGAGGGATATGGAGTCTTTCCCATCCACAAAAGCAAAAATAACATCTTATTTCAAAAAGAAATAAAGGGTATTTAACTATGTTAGCTACATAAAACTGGCACAGCCATGTTTGTTTTACATCGGTCTGGTTTCGGGTTGATGTTGTTGCTGTCAATGCATATCATTGATCCAAAACATTTCTAGATTGTAGCTAATGCATCTGTTGGCTTCTGGCAAGATGTATTTTCCTACGAAAATCCATCCTACTTGCAAAGTAACTTATACCCCAACTTCATCCAGGTATCCAGGAACCTGGTGAGAGTCATGAGGTCTGCAAGAGGAGCAATACTTTTACTTTTTAGCATTATACAGTAATGCAATCTAAGGCTAATTCAACCTGGAGATACTCACACACACAAAAAAGGTGGCTATTAGAGAGATTTACTTATGATCTGACAGTTCTTTGGCATTCGTTAGTTAGACATTTTTTTTTGTCTAATTAACAAATATTGCTTTATGTATACACTTAGGTGCACTTATAAACTGTAGAGCTGTGAGTTTTCATCTCCAGGCAGCCAGATAATTAATCAAGATTAAAAAGAAAATAAAAATGCAAGACGGCAACATGGCAGTAAAAAGTCTTTTACTCTTTAAGAAATAAAAAATTTTACCAGTATTTTTCCCAAAATGAACACATCCATCATATACTCTATTATTATTCATGTATGGATTCAGAGTGTGGCAGCAGCTTAAGTTCAACAAGTCTTTAATGAAATGGTTTCAGGGTAAACCTTACTAACACCACTTAAGCTTATACCCAAATCTAAAGCTTGTTTGCTTGTTGAGGTAAAGAAGATTTTACAAGATTGTAAAAAAAAAGTGACCAATTCTAATTAATTCTAATTAAATTAAACTTACAAGTTATCCAATCCCACAACCTTTAGATGAAAAACAAAATATATGCACAGTACTGTACAGTACAGTACTATACTGCTTATATATTAAGCTGAAAAATGTTTACTCACAAACTCTTAAGAAATACACATAAAATTGTGTTTAGAATATTTGATATGTTAAGATAGTGAAAAAACCATATGCTCAATAGTGGTGTCAGTTATACAGAATGAAACATTTAAAGAAAACAAACAGTGAGAGCATGCACGGACATATGAATACTGATCTAATGGTTACTAACAGTGTGACTGAGCCTCAATCTAGGCCATCTGCCACAGGGAAGAATACTGTATGCATGTGTGTGTTGGGGGATGAACAAAGTAGTTCACTCACATGAAGCTGCAGTCCCACATCTGCTTATTGTGCACTGAGGAATATGTACAATTATTCGTATATTATAGGTATTCCCCTCCCTTACTGAACAATAGAAATATTTCGCCTTAGACATGATATTTTGATAATAATGAGAGCAGTTTGCTAAATAAAACATCAGTATATGTCATATATTGATCTTTGTAATCCAGAGCAGTGTACTCTTGAAAGATTGGATCAGACACTAATGTGCCATTTACTAAAAATGCCTACAATCACTTCTAGAATGTCTTCATATATGCTAACACAAAGCTCTGAAATGCATTTTCTAAAAAAATGTAATGGTAGCAGTAGTAAAAGTCCAAACTCTCACCCTTTTTATGCACTATTTTGCATTTTCATTTAATTTTGCATGTTGAATGTGCAAGTGTGCAATGCTATTTTACTGAAAAAATATATAATGTATTCATCATCTAATTCACTGAGAAAAACTATGCAAGGATACGAATTAAAATAGATTATAGAGAAACAGTGAATTACACCTTGTGTCATTATAGTTGTCATGGTAACCAGAAAGGAGCAGACAGCCTTGCTTTTTTGCAAATACCTTTCACTGTTGTATATTTGATTGACATTGAAAATTTACCTGCAGTGAAGAAGCTCAAAGTGAACATCCAAGTCCTGCAGCTAAGCAATATACCTGAACATGTAATATGAATTATACCCTGAAACTATATAGAAAATCTAAAATAGGTCCTTTAGGAAAATATGTCTGCATCTCTAGCTTAGAAAACATTTTTTATGTTCCATCCAGCATAAAGGTGAACTTAGAAATGCTCCTGTTTAATTTTGAAATCTGAATATTTCTTATACATCATATTTAGTTCAAAATGAGTTCAGATTCAGAAGTTCTGCAAAAACATTTTCTTAGCCTCACAGGAAAAAAGCTTTTGTCCTGTTTAAGTGTTTTTGTTTTTCGAAAAACTTGAAATAATAAATTTTTCAGCAAGCACATGAGTATTTTTTATTGATATTGTAACAGTGAATTTAACCAGATGAGTGAACAAGTTAGCAACAAAACAAAAAGACAAAAGACAGTTAAACGTGACTTAGGCAGAAAGCACTTAATCTGTTTTGGTAAACGCTTTAAATTTGCTAAGATAATCCATCTAACTCAGAGGTGTGGTATTGCATTGCTTGTGCTTCAGAGCCCATTCACCATGTGACTTGAGCCATAGTAAGGATAGAAAAGTCAGCCTTGGAGCTGAGGTTCTGCCTATCCCTGCTACCCCACAGAACACCAGTTGTGGAGATTATGTAAAGAGGGAGACTTTGGAGATATTTTTACTGTAGCATCTCTTCTTTAACAGACTCATGCATCAATTGGGTGCATATAACCTGCTGGTGTAGGCATAATCCTTTGTCACAAAAAGGTTGCATCATATATTGGTGATTACAACTGTTAAGTTGCCGATGTCTGATATTTGGTTTTACAGCCAGGATCAGCCGATACCAATAGCATGCTGATAGTATTGTGAATCCCTAAATCAAAGTTTATACATGGTCATGTACTGCATGTAGTGTTCAAAATATTTATGTCAAAGCAAGGATTTAGGCAGACAATGATTTTGGACTAAAGCAAGGGTTCTGATAGGTTGAGGATGTTGGCAATAATGCAGGGCGATGCAGCACTATAAGAAGAGTAATATTCTGCAGATATATTAGTTTGGCCTGAATATGACTTAGACTGTTATGCAATGAAGCTAGCAATCTGGCAGATAAGTGAGTAAACATAAACAGCATGCAACTGTATGCAAATGGAATAGAAAAAGCCTTGAAATGATATATCACGTATAATAAATTCAAAGTAAATCTGGTCTAAAATATTTAAACGTCAGTTTATATTTATATTTTTAGGCAAAGACTAAGCCATTATTTTCTAAACTTATTTTTCTACTTTAGTCTTGCTCAAACCTTAACTCGTTATATTCAAAAAACAGAATAAGTAGATTTTTCTCTGGGAAATGTTCCATTACAGGAAAACTGATCGTGAGTTAAAAAGCACACATACAGATGTTATGAGATAGTTGTTGTTACACAGACATGTTATGTTTAGAACAAGGGAAAACATGATATAGATATACATAGTATTGTAGAAGATGGAAAAGAATTAGGGTATTAAAAATATCTATGTAACTGCTGTAGAATCACATCAGACGTACCTGACAGACAGCAGGACAACTATAAATAAACCTTTGGGTGTTATTGTGCTTATTATCATAGTCAGATGCTGAATAAAACTAAAAGAAGAATGAAGAAAAGAAAGCTACAGCGGAAGCTGTGGGCAAAAAAAAAGCTGTACACAGGAGTTGGTCGCAGCAGCTGTAACATTACATGATTTTCCAAGGACATTTCTGACACTGATTCATGTTTGCTTTAAGTACTGTAAGTGATCCTTAGGGATTTTATGAACTAAACATAGTATTTTACAGAAATGATATTCCATTAATTTGCCATTTCTTAAAAGAAAACAATGGAAGGGAAACAGCAGAGTAGATCATATAGGAAAAGTGAACAACACTAAAATAATCACACTGGATAAACATGATTTTAAAGAAGGTCTGATCAATGTCTGTATCCATTTCATGCTTATTCAGTCAATCTGTTCTAAATGTTGTATTACATCTCAATGAATACATTTCATATTAATCAAAAACCTTATAAATAACTCTTATTTGGCCTCACTTCTGGCACTTTAAAGAGTAATGTCATTTGAGCTGAAAGGAGATGGTTTAGAAAGAAAAAAAATAGTTAAAATATCCAAAACAAATAACAAGTCTGTCTGTGTTGACTGTATAAACATATCCTACTGCTGATTGCAGGTTAAAGCACACAGAGGTTATGTTTGCAGGAAATTTTATTTTTGTCCATATAATTTTTTCTTGAACAATAGGAATGTAATTGCGTGTTTGTAAAAGTCGATAACCTCGGCCGTGATCCATTTGTAAGCCTTGGCCATTGCACAGGGCCTGAAGGTGAGGTGACATGGGAGTAAAGAGGCTTTCATCAGATTACAGCTCATTCTCCGTCTTTCACCGTCCCTCTTTTCAGTAGTGAGGATCTCTCAGCTGCTCTCAGCAACTTGGCTCCATCTCTCCTCTTTTCACTGCTTTGCTGAAAACGGCCTGCTTTAAGCGACCGCATTAAATTTGTCTGCACTCCCACAAGGATTCATTTTACTCAGCCAAGCTAGCCTAAAAGTGACTATTCAAATGTAGGACTGTGATAATATAGAGTGCAGTATATTATTACTTGTCTTTATTGCTTTATATTTAGATAATTGAGGTTATGTTTTTGTTGTTGTTTTTTTTAACCAAAATGTTTTAATTCTTGTCAGCAATTGCTCCAGTATTTTGTCCAACATAGCAGTAGGGTTTGAAATTACATAATGTGATTTTCTTGGCAGCTGGCCAATATTATGTGGCTGGTGGCCTGGGTTTGAGTGGAATGAAGGGAGATGTTTTAATATGATTAGCTCTGGTGAGCCAAATTGTTTCACATAAGTATTGTCTAATCTACCACAACTCAGGGCTTTGGGACCACATCAGTATCATCCCACATCCTTTGCCCTGCAGCTTTCTCATAGACTCAATTACTATTACTTAACAATAAAAGGTATACATCCTGCAGCTGACCCGCTCAAAGTCATTACCTTAAACCTGAAATTGCCTCTTTTGATAATGTCAGTCGTTCTAACACAAGCTCTTCAAAGATTTATACATTAAACAATAAGGGAAAATTGTGAAATTGGATAGAAAAAACATTTTTATAGCAACAGCATTTTCTGTGGCAAGTAAATACTAAGCATAGTTAAAGAATGGACTGAATTAACATGCAAATAGATATATGAATACTTTAGAGTAAGTACAAAACATTATCTGCCAAATAAGGGCTTGGATAGGTTATATTCAAACTGACATTCACAGCTGTACATGTTGTTCAATTTCACTGGACATCACCTACGTTAACAAAAAAGATTGTGTTGGTATGGATGGAAAGTTAAAGCTTAAAAACTTTCATTTAATTTTATTTGTTCTGTAATCTGGTATCTTTAAATGTCCCTGACACACTTCTCTCTATGTCAAGTAGGCCTGATGTTTAAATGTTATTTTTATTGTAGTATCAACAGTATCATCATCAGTACATCAAGGTAATTTCGGGACTTCGATAATTAAAAATGGCTAAATACATCCCCTAATGTCATCATTATATTTGGCAAAACCAAGGAATCTGACTATAGTTAGACATTCTATTCTGATTCTGATTCTGATTCTGATTTAGTGGTGTCAGGTGGATTTTCCGGGTTTTTTTTCGCATTTTTTTTGTATGAAATAAAGTTAATAGACGTACAAAAAGACAATTCTGTACTTGGTTTTTAGGTGCAATAAAAATAATTTGGGGCAAATGGTTTAGCAAGAAGTTAAAACATGAAGTTTAATTTTCTTCAATTTTCTCATAATCTGCTAAAATAGGAGGAGCTATGAGACTAATAAATAAGTGCTTTGAGCAAGATAAATTACCTAGAGTTAGATCCAGCAGCTCAATCAGGGCTCAAAACCACATTATTGAAAAACACTGGTAACACAAATAAAAAATCAGATAAAATCTTTTTTTGTGTATATACATATATATATTTAGAGAGGGGGGGGGACGGATGGATGAATGGATAGATGGAAAAGCAGGTTGTTACATGTTGCAAAAAAATGTGTGTGGTGGGATCTCTTTTGAGAGGCACGATATTTTAAATTGTTTGAACTATCTACTGTATACAGAAACAGCAGAGACACTTCTGTGCCTATTTTGATATGTAAAGATTCTTCAAGCCACGACATGACATCCAAACACAAACATGCAACATGGCGTGCTGCACTGCCAGAGGGTTCTTACACACTGGGATTTCAATGAGCTGTTTGAAGCCAAAGGCTCCATTTGAGACACTGCCTGCATCACCCTGATGGCGCATGGATCTGTGTAGTGATTTTTGCCTGAGGTGTTGTTATAATGTAAAGGAGGACGCTTGCAAGCTGGAAACTAACAGAAAAATATAACCGGTCACACCTCTCTACATTTTTAAAGCAAGAAAATAAAAAATGAAATTAGCTCAAGTGTGCCTTAATGAAATTAGGATTGACTTTTTACCCTTTGACTCTATCACACTCTAAATCTTTTCTCTGTTTACTTTGACACCCAGTCTTTGTCTCCACATTCTTTCTACATAATTATACAAATCACTCCCTTTTCTACCGCTGTACCATAAAATTCATATATCATTTGCTACTGCTATTAAAACTTCAAATACACGCCCCACATTTTACTCTTGCCATCCAGCCTGATTGACCTCCTCCAGAAAGCAAAACAAGGGGCGACCCTGAATTTGCTTTCTGCAGGCTAGACACAGAAATCCCTGCTGAGTTTTTTTCCTGATCAGTCTTCTTTTGTTCCCTACACTTATGTAACACTTAGTCAAAGCATATACCATTATCATAACATCCTCTACATGAATGATGATTTGCCTTTCATACATTTTCAGCTCAACATTTGCTCTACACCTTATTGATTAGAGTGTTTTTAAGATGTTAAAAACTCCCCTCTCTAGACTGATTTCAGGCAACCAACTAATGTATTCCAGATGGTATAATTCAACACTTTTGATAAAGAGAAGTGCCATAAGAACTAGAAGCCTTTCAGATCTGGCTAGACTTCTTATCAACTCAGCCTGTAGCTTTGGCTAAAGTCCCAAGTCTGAGGTCTGGTTGGCTCTCTCTTACGTAAGTGTCAGGGAAGTGCCATATGGGGAACTCATAGGGGATGCATGTGTGGGTTTAAATCTCTATCCATGTCATACATCTTCATACCCACTTAGTCCTTCTACCTCACTATAATTTTTTGTGAAGCTATGCAGTATTAAACAGCAATTTAATTATTCAATACTCACAGAGGAATTGAGGGTACGTGAATATAAGTATTAAGCTACATAAGTTTGTGTACTATAAAATTATGATAAAAAATATCTTTTTGTGGATTATCAACAATGGTAGTTAATTTTAATACTTTTCTGTCTTTAAATATTATTATTACCAGCTTCTGTGTGCAGAATATCAGTACTGGTGTAATAGTAAGGATTGTAGGCATGCTGTGTTGCAGACAAAACATGATGTGACTGTAAAAAATATAGTCATTAACTCAACTTTGTACGTTTCGAGAATTGATTTTTTTATCTACCTGCTTCCCTCGAGGTTATCTTCTTGAACAGAAGCATTAGCTCATTTACTTAATTACAAACTTGAGGGGAGTTTTCTTAAAGGAAAATATATCAACTTTGGTGTATCTTACTGGGATGGACCAATGCACAACAGTAAATAAAAAACAAGTGGAGAAGTTTTCACACTTCTAAAACATTCCAAAGCATCCATGGTTTTCAGAAGTGATCTAATGTGTAATAACTGCAAAACAAAAAGGTTGTGCACCCCAGTCAAATGCCAGGTTTGTTGAGTATTAAGGTTTGTTTGCAGCTGCAAAGAACAGCAGCTCAGGTGAAGGAACAATCTATGGACAATAAATCTGACATTTGTGGAAGAAGGGCAACAGTGATGTGGAACATCTTTTGTTAGTTACCATAAAAGGTTTGGAGCAAAAGGCAAAACACTATGTTTGAAAGGAAAGTGATTCTTTCAAGCTCCCTGTACATACTAATCTCCATCTAATCTCCATCTAATCTCTTTGTGAAAAAAATAGATGAAAAACCTTAAATAACATTGAAAAAATTATCATTAGTAATTTTTAATGGAAATATATTGATTTAATCATGTTTCACAGCTTTAAAGAGTGACGAGTATTAGCTACTGGAGATTTTAGTTTGATTATTTTTAATTTATGATAATCTGATATAGCCAATACATGGACATATATTACACCAAGGATTTGGACCTCTTGTATTTTTTTTCTGCAGTACTAATGGTGTTTACATTTGGCTTAAAAATGTTTCACGTTAGTTTTTAGGTGAAGTGTCAAACATTGCTTACAAACCTGAGATCCTTAATTCTTTCTTCATCCTCACTATAGCTGAATAAGACACCTTAACTTTTCTAAAAGCAGGCTTTAGTGATAGCTGAGAGTCCAAGTTATTTTGTCTTGGTGTTGTGCTTTCAAAGTTTCTCAAGGACCATAGTTTTATGCAGTTAGTTGTGCATTAAAATATATAAACATGTTCAGCTTTGAAACAACATTGCATGTGATCAGTACCTGCCAAACCAAAAGGACTCTTCAGTAGGTATTTGTAAAATGCTACCCCCTGCAATACATATCTATGTGAAGACTGCCTAGATCAAACTCTAAAGCTATATCCAAATAAAAACCAGTGGAAAAACAACAAAATAATGGCATCAATCCAGTCAAACTGACTTTGAACTGTTTTATAATGAAGAATAGACTAAAGGCTATGTCTCCACCGCAGCTAGACATAAACAAAATTACTTGATGCTCTAAGGACAGGACACAAATGTATAATTATAAGAAAATGCTGAGATTATTTACATTTTTGATCCACTTCACAATCATGTGCAACTTTGTACTGGTCTGTAACAGAAATGATCAAGAAAACAGAGATAATTCCATTTTTGTAATGTGGCAAACTGCGAATAAAGTCTATGAACTTTTGCAAAGTCCTTTATTAACATAACAGTGCCTATTTCGAGATAAAGATAAATATAACTTTATATTCTAATCTTTCAATTTATAATGTAGCATAGATAGATAGATAGATAGATAGATAGATAGATAGATAGATAGATAGATAGATAGATAGATAGATAGATAGAT
>JAUZNJ010076825.1:0-24687 GCA_034780135.1 Jordanella pulchra
CAGTTTTTAATGATGCGTTGGACAGTTCTTAACCCAATTCTAGTAGTTTCTGCAATCTCCTTAGATGTTTTCTCTGCATGCGAATGATTTGACCCTTCTTCAACAGACTAACGTCTTTTGCCATGGTTGTTTAAGAAATGAGGAGTTACTCATTGCATCAGCTGGGGTTAAATAACTTGCTGCCAGCTGAAAGATAATCACCTATGCAGTACTTATCCAATAGGATGCTTGTACCTGTTTGCTTAGTTAAATCTGGGTGGCGACTTTTATTTTGGCCAGGCAGTGTAACTGTCCATTGAGGATGGTTGATGCCACATAACCAGAGTACCGAAAGTAGAATTTTGTGTTGATTTGATCAGAACTTGTTCTTCTGTGTTTAAATGATGTGTTTGCCATTAAGCTTAATTAAAATGTTGTTCTTCCCAAAGAACAGGAAGTTATTTCTCAGTTTTATAAGTTTGGTCTGTTTTGAACATGATGTTCTCTTTGAGTTTTAAATGCATATTGAAATGAATTGAGGTCAAACGACAGGCTCTTCTTTTGTCTCATGGTCAGGTTCAGATACCATATTCAAAGTAGAAAGCCAGACGTTTCCTGCTGCAGTTAACACATCTCTGCAGCTCTTCAGATGAGTTATAGTAGCTGCTGGATGGTTGATTTTCGAAGACCTTTCTCAGTTTACTACTTTTCAACACTTTTTTTTTTAGGTTTTAGTAAAAGATGAGCAGAAGAATCAAGAAATGGATATTCATAAAATAGTGTTAATTATCACAGGACTGAAAGGATTCCTCCAATAATTTCATTAGATGGCTTATTAGTATTTCTCATGGTGGGTATGGTTCTGCCTCGAGGGTCCATTGAATTCTGCTCCATTTTGTGTTCTGGTCAGGTGGTTATTTGCGTTGCACAATGCTCTCACTTCCACTAATGAAAGCATACACTGCTGACGTGTAAGTTTTATGTGGCTAGAAGATGACGAGGGACAAAAAAAAAATGTGTGGGTTCACTTAGTGTATTTTGTGAACCGCAGGAGCTGAAGTTCTATTACTGCACGTCCTCTTTGCTGCAACACCTGAGGAGGAAACATCTGCTGGATTAACTGTGCCAATGTGTCAATTCATGACTAAGTCCTGAGTTTATTATTACAACAGCAGGAAAATGTATTTTATTGTCCTATTGCTTTGGTAAACAAGAACGAGACCACCTGAACAAATTGGAAACCGAACGAAAGGTGGTGTTTTATTGTGTCTTTTTGATTGTTAATTGAAGTGCAGTTATTTATTATTTCATCTTTTTTGTATGAAGAAAACAAGATATTTAAACTCTGTTTTCTTCAACATTATTTGACAACATTAGTAGAATGTGCAAGTGAGACTTTATATACTATTTATTTTTTCACATTTTCACAAAAGAGAATCAGTACTGTATTAAAAACTCACCCAGAAACTGTTGAACTTCCTATAAGTTGATATGAGAAGATATGCATTCTTTGACACAAATGTTAGGTTTATATTAAATGCAATGCTGCTAAAATTCCAGTTATAACATTTTGACTGTTGACAAATTATTGCTAACATTGCATTTGTCTAAAATGATCAAATAGTTTAATAAAACCAGCTAAATATGCTAATATTTTGTCTAATTTTTCTTTTAATTGAAAGAGTCGATATAAACTGGATTACTAAACTCCTAGGTCAGTGCAGCCGTTCAGCAAACATCTTGAGTGAAAACTCTGTTTAGGAACAAACAGAAAGTTGGACCACATCCTGTAAACCCGCCTTTTAAAAAAGTAACTTTTTTTTGTTGCAGAAATTAGTTTTTTTTTTTTTTTTTTTCTCAACTTCAAGTAATTTTGCTTGTCCATACAGACATTATTAGTTTAGCATAATTGTTAGCTGCAATAAATAATCCAATAGTTTCAATTCTTACAGCAGATGCATTACTTTTTCATATACTTGGAAAATGAGACTTGGACCTATGTGCTAAATACAATTTGGTCTGTTTGTGTGCTGCTACACTTTGTAGTAAACAGTGGAGGTGGGTAACTGAATAAATGTCACTGCTACACCCCAAAAATAGCCCCTCCAGATGTGCAGGAAATCTATCTTTCATATGGGGCTTTAATTACAGTTTCAGCTTGAGTTTTTACTACAATCATCTTTTCTTCAGTTTTTGTACTTGATTTGTTTCTGGGTCACACAGCAGGTAGTTTATTCTTTAACCTTTGGTCCCTAACTTTAATCAATTCTCATATTTCACACAGTTAGTAGACAGGAAATGGGATGGTTGTGAGGGGGGAGACCTGTTGTAATGGTCCCAATAGGATAATACTGTGGCCTCTGTTTATGAGTCTAACCTTGGGACACGCACTATACTCTTATCTATCTTTAAAATAAACTATATGAATGTGTCAAATTGACTGTTATAAGTTGATGTTTTTATTGACAAAAAGAGTGGTTGGAGTTGTTAGTCGTGATTAAAGTAATAGATTAGTAAACAACAATAAAACTGTAAGCCTGGTTAATTCATTTAGAAAGAAAGTGCTTTCTTTTTTTGTATTGAATAATTGCACCAATCAATTTGAAAGAATTGATTGTTGATCTGTTTGTTGATTTCTAAACACTGCTAGAAAGATTAGGCTTGACATGTTATCTGTTTCCTTCATTTTGTGCATAAGTGTGTCTGTGCTTAAGACTAACGAAAAGTCCTCCTTCCATTTGTGGATCAATAGCCTCACGTGATTTTCAGGAATGTAAGTGCAGCATCAGTCTCTCTTCTTCCACATTCCCCATTCTGTTGGCTCCCCCCACCGTCCTGCTCCTGTCTCCACTAAGTGGATTTTCTGGCTTGTTCTGAGTGTTTTAGTACGGCTCTGTAATGAGAGAGCATTATCTTTACTCCACCTGACTGCCTGCTAGACTGTCAGACAGACGGGTGGAGTATCACATGTTTTCTCACTGTTCTGTCAATGAGAAGACGTGCTAGCACATCAGGTTTGTTTTTAACCAAGAAGGATGTGTTTATTGTGTCCATCTTCTTTTATTAAGAAGAAAAAACATCGAAAGCCTGGTGATAAACTAAAACATCTGAGGCACTTTTAATCAAAAAGTCTACATTATTGCAGAAATAAAATAGAAGGTAAAAGGTTTTTAGTATGCGGCAGACTTTTGCCAGAGAAGGTATTTGGGAAATTGTGCCTTGAAATACATAAAAAGATAAAGTGCAATTTCTCCCATTCATTCCTTTTATTTATGCACTAACTCTCCTGCTTATTCTGGGGATACAGAAGCAATTCTAAGCCAGAAGGGAAATCTGACCTCTCCAATGAGGTCTGAGTCTGCCTAAGATCTCCTCTCAGAGGGACCATTAAGCATCCAGATCAGATGCCAGAACCTGGAACTCCTCATCCCATTATCAGCTGACTGAGTCCCAATTAAAGAGGTTTATTTAACCTGCTTGTATATAGGATCTCCCGCTTTCTGTTTGGAAGCATATGACCAGTCTTCGATATGAGAGATCACAGCAACATCTGCATCACTCAAGATCAAACCCAAATCTATTTCCCTACTCCATCCCATCATAACAAAACTACAAAAAATATAACCTCCTTCACTTTATTTTGAGACAGACCCTGACCAAGAGGGACCAATCCACAGTATCAGGTCTTACTTATGCTAAATAATTAAAGACAAGATTATGTTACTGTGATATACATGCATACGTATCATGAGTTCACCATTTTTTGTGTAAAGTTTCAAAACTTGTTGGACTCGTTCCTTAGTTCAACATTTGGTTTGAACTTTTTTTCTCTGAAACGTGAAGGTAGAAACATTTAAATGTAACCTGAGAAGAAAATTTGAACACTTAAGACTAAAAAAGATCATAAGATATCCAGCTAAAATAAGACTTAAAAAACCCTTAATATCTGATATGTGTGATAGTCATTTCCTTCCTTTCAGTTTCTCATTTCCTTTGCATTTTCAGAGCAGTGATGTACATTTGGGGTTTAGCCACAAAAATACAGCCAAAGCTGTTTCAGTTTAGTCATCTCTCTCTGTTCATCCCCTTGTTTAAGACATGGTTTTTAGGACTTGGTAAAGAATCAAAGCAGCCTTTTTGTCCAGTTTCTTGCAGTTTTATAACTCAACGAGAGGCTTTTGTTGCAGCAATGTATGGGTTTTGTTGTTGTTCAGAAAAGGACATTCATAGCCAGGTTGGTTTTAACTGTTAGACAACAAGTTGACAAAGGCTTCTTTCACTTTTGGGTTTGCCCCAAAGAAAAAAGAAAATCACACGTCTAGCTCTCAAACAGTTTTTTTTTTTTTTTTTTTAAGTGTTACTTAATAAACAGCAGATTATCAAAATGCTGGTTTGTGCCAAAAACATCGAGTGCAAACATCAGAAATTTCAACCTAAGGCAGGAAGCTGTTTTGGTTTTTGTACTGATTGTTTATCTGTTTTAAAGTTTCTTGGTATATTGTGATATTTAACCGGAAGACGTTATCTGTGCAAAATCTCTACATCACAAGTTTGAAGCAGCAAAAGATGAATTAAGTAGGTTGGATACTTTATGTTGATTTTTAAACTACAAAAATCTATGCGAGTTTTCTATGGTAGCAAAAACTCTTGTGCTAATAAACAATGTTTACCTATGGTTCAGTTGGGAGATTGAGAGATAAATACTGCTGTAGTTAAGGCAGTGTGTGTCCCTGTTAATAGACTTTTTTTGTACTATTCTTATGTGAGACTGACCAATAAATGTCATTTCTAACATTTGTGAACAGGAGCTGTTAATTCTGTTAGCTTTGTTTCAAGAATCAAGCCAAATATGTTTTTATCAGATACTTGAGTATGTCTGCTGCTGTGAACAGGAAACATCTCTGTCAAAGTAAAGCAAAATGGCCAGGTTAATATATATTGAGAGCCTTAAATTTGTTCTTCTATGACTTTATACATTAGTTTAACATGTTTATGGTAAAATTTGCAAACTACATTACAGACCTTTGGTTTGCTTTTTAACTCTGTTGGTTCACCGAATATTTTGACTGCAAGGTTGGTGAAAACAGAAGCTTTGCTGATTGGTCCTGAAGTATCACTAAATGTTTCTGTCCATACGTGCTGTGAATAAGTGAGTTAATTATAATGGGGAACGTTGCCCTTACCATGCAGTGTAACATGTTTACTTTGACCTAACCTGTTCTTTTTCTGCTTACATTGCAGTACTGGATCAATGAGTTCACCAGCTCTTTGGGTATTGGAGTTTTTCATTCAGGGATCGAGATCTATGGAAGAGGTAAGGTTGCCCAGAGGTTACATACTGTCCATTCTTTATTTTTGAAAGAAGATGCTTTTTTAGGGCTCAGAAGATATCATCCTAATATGATAAATATTTTTTTTTCTTTAAGGCATGTTTGAAAACATTAGTTAATGAAGATCTTTCTTTCTACTTGTGCTAAAACGAGCCTCTTCTTGTGTTTCAGAGTTTGCCTATGGTGGACACCCATACCCATTCTCAGGGATCTTTGAGATCACTCCGGGCGACGCAACTGAACTCGGCGAAACTTTTAAGTTCAAGTACGTAGTTCAAGTTGTTCGGTCCAAAAACAGAATGATCTCAAAAAGGGGGGAAAAAAAGCTGATTTTACTAACCTGCAACTGCTACAGATGCAATTACAAAGCAGTAAAACAACAACAACAAAATAATGTGTACATTTAAGAAATTGGTTACTTTTCTCTGGATCTCCTCTAATTAGTTATTGTCAGGACAAATGAGAAGTATAACACTTTTTCTTCCTCATTAAATGCATTAAAACTAAGGCTTCCCACCATGATAAAGCTTTAAAAATGTTCCTTAATTAACTCTTTTGCTTTGAAGAGAAAACAGCTTAAACGTTTTTGACATACTTCTTGGGGACAGATGTCACCTCATTTTTATATGAAGTCACTTCTACATCATCTGTCTTTTGAAGAGCCTATTGCAGCCATTTTGTTATTATTTTTCTCCCATTTATTTAACAGATTTTAGCTTCTTTTTACACTTAAATAAAATATATGCCAATATTTTATGATATAATATAGTTTGCGTTCTTGAGGGCCGAATAAATTCAATTCAAAAATACTTTATCCTAAAGGGAAATTAAATGAATTACCCTGCTGGGCCTTGAGTTTGAGACATATGTTCTTGTGCGTAAAAGGCATATATTGTTGGATTTGAAATAGCTTATTTTCATGTTCGATTTAAGGCTACAGACTGTCCCGGGGGGAAAAAAAAAAAAAAAAAAAAAAAAAAAGCCCTGCAGGAAATATTTCTGGGTCGTTCAATGAAATGGGGGGGTTGTTTATCTGCCAATAAACCAGTACCGATGTTTAATTAGAATTATTTGCAGACATGAAATATATTTTTTATTGCTTTTATTTTCTTTTATGTTGTAAAGTTGGAAAAAGTCAGTAAAATATTATATAAATATTATTGTGCTTAAGGCCATATTACACATTTGAATTGTTAGAAAGAGCAACAAGGAATATATGAAATCTATGTTGTTTTATTAATACAAAGATAAAGGCTGTGACATTGCTTTATTGAGGTAAGGTCTGGTCCTTTAGCTACCTACAACAGAGGCTTTTATTTTGGATAGTTTCCTCTGCAGTTGGATTGAAGTCAGAGAAATGGCAGAGGATAAGTCAGTTCAACATGTTAGGAGAGCCTCTGTTTATCCACAGCTACTGTGCTGCTCTGTATTATTTCTGCTCTAGTTGATCTGCCCTGTGGCTTTAGAGAGACTCCACACAGTATGAGACTGGGTTAGGATCATGTGGGACAAATGACTCGATGTTTGAGAAAAGGGATACAAGTCTTTTTAAAGAGGTTTTTCTGAAATCCTCCAAAGAAAATTGAAAAATACAGTTATTAGAAATACAAAATTTAAAGTGATTCAGTTTTTAGTTAGAGTATATATAGACCTTGCACTCTTTGATGCATGATGTTGGTTTCCCGTCTGTCTCTGTAGAGAAGCCATAGTCCTGGGTAGCACGGACTTCACAGAGGAGGATGTGGAGAAGATCATGGAGGAAATGGGGAAGGAGTACAAGGGCAACGCCTACCACCTCATGCACAAGAACTGCAACCACTTTTCCTCAGCACTTTCAGAGGTGGGGTTCCAAAAAAACAGCTACAAGCTTGCAAGGCAGCCCATGTTAGTCCATCCTAACATTGAGTTAAAACCATGGAAAATATCATGTCACAGTAACTCCAGCTGGAAGCTGTTGCAACAACAGATTAATGTTACATATCTCAATGCTTAAAAGAGCTTATGTTTTCATTTTGCTCTGGGTAGCACTGCCTGTGTGTGTGTGTGCCTCCAATCAGCTTATGCTGGAGTGACTAATGAGCAGGGAGTCTTACAGTTAGCAGCTAGAGCTTACTGATACAAGCCTGGACATGTAGAGCCAGCTGGCAGACGCTCAGACCCAAACACACACACCGATGTAGAACATATGTGCTGTAAATACCACACAGAGAAATCCTCTCTTAGGAAATAACAGTTTTCACAGTCAGGGGAAAACTGTTTATCGTTATTGTTAGGATGATTTTCAGGATGATGGAGATTCATTTTCCCTCTGGATTTAACTCTCATTTATATGGTAGAGAAGAGCAGATCAAGCGTAATAATTTCTTCTCCAGGGATCATATTGGTCCTTCATGTGTTTTCACAAACAAACCTGAACTTCCTTACTGTTATCATTCATCTGGTTATACAAGTGCTTTTGTGGATCTTTGGAGAAACAGGAGAACAAAAATCAAGCACAAAACATTAATGTTGGTGTTTTAAGTTGGTTTTTCTTTGTTGTATAAATGATGCTTTGGTTTTTTAGTCTTGTCCTTCCTTAAGATGTGTCAGCAGTCATCTGTTTAGATCAAGACAGGACAAGCTCATAAGCAGAGGATGAAACCATTTCATCTGCAGTAACAACATAGAAAACATTGACAGGCTTAGAGTTAAGTTGCATCCACTGCTACAAAATTAGTAGTGCTTAACAAATTATAATCACTAGAATACTTTACTGTTTAAAAGAGAGTAGAGTAGATGGGAATAGTCTGTTTTTAGTCACCAAGTTGTTCAAAACCCCCATTACCTTCTTTCATTTTCTCTTGATTCCTTTTCACATGAAGCTGTCTGTGTTGAGTGTAAAAAATCTGCAATGGTTGAACCCTGAGGGTGTGGGTAATTCAGGGGATGTTTATGGATTAGCTGCTGCTTTCTGATGAAGAAAAACATGAGCAGCTATGAGATCAACATACGACTGCTAGTGTGCGTTGAATTCTCTTCCTACCTTAACAAGTTTGGAGACATTTCATCTTCTTTTGCTGCTACCTTAACACACTACAATATAAATGAACAAAACATGTTTACATGAATAAAAAATTGTTTTATAATGCAGAATTTCCAGCACCCTAAGTTTGAAATAAAAAATACTCTTCAAACACCTTCTGTTGCTGCCCCCAAAACAGGTTTGTGATATCCTCTACATACCAGAAAACACCAAGTTTCTTGGAAGCCATTTGGGTCTTAATGATGTCACTGCGATGACGAGGCTGATGATTGTTGCTCAGACATTAGAGCTGCTCAACATACCAAATCACAACCAGTGTTGTTTTAGTAAAACTCTTTGCTAAATTTCTCACCTCTTTTACTTTTCTCTGCTCAGATCCTGTGTGGCAGGGAGATCCCTCGTTGGGTCAACCGCCTGGCCTACTTCAGCTCCTGCGTGCCGTTCCTACAGAGCTGCCTGCCCAAAGAATGGCTGACCCCTGCTGCCTTACAATCCAGCGTGAGCCAGGAGCTCCACGGAGGGAGCGGAGAGCTGGAGGAGGCGGAGGATGCCGCTGCCACAGCCTCCCTGGCCTCCATGTCACCCTGCTCTCCTTCAACCTCCTCCAGTCCCTCCTCCTCTTTGCCTCGACACTCTCGTCCTCAGCCTCGCAGGTAAAAGAGGCCCGCTCTGCTGGAAAACCTGAGCCTTTACTCTTTCTAGAAGAGAAAGTGAGGTAACGGAGAACCTGCAGCAGCCACAGCCAAAAGTCTCGTCAGACGGTTTCTTCAGGCACCGCTACCAGCTCTGTATGAGAGCATCAGGACAGTCTGTCAGTCTGGATCTGTGGAAGGGTCTTGCTGACAAAATGGGCTCTTAATTCCTAGATTTCTTTAGAGACTCGAAACCACCACTACTTCTTTCTCCTTTGTGTTTTATAAACCACACACAGATTGTACTAAATGGTACAGAATCCGCTGCTCATCAAAGTGTAAAGAAATACAAATTCTGCTTCAGATAAAAACTAAACTCATTGGGACATGGATACTGATGTTGAGTGTTACGGCCTCAGATCTTCCAACTCCACTTTCACTGAGACTGAACATTTTTTTAAGACTGCCCTTTTCTGTTCTGTGAAACCGCTTAAAAGGAGACAGGTGGGATTTAACTTTAGTCTGTTGAGGATCCCACCCTGGAATCATCAAACATAGACTCAGAGGTTTTCTATCACTGTTGAGTGATATAACCTGAATCCCTGGAAAGATTTGTAGTAGCAAGTTTAAGAAAAATCCAACCTTTAATTTGAAGTAATTTATTTATTGAGGAGTAACTCCAGGCTCCCTCATGTTCTCCTCTACTTAGCTCTCCTAGTGGTTTACTATGGGACTGAAGTCTTAAAGGAAAGGTGTTGATCTGGTATCTGGTGAGCTGTTTTCATGGTTCTTTAACTATGTTTGATTAGATGACTTGTTGAACGACCTGGAAACAAATAATCATTTTTTATTAGAAGAAAAGCAGATATTTTATTCAAGATGTCATGCTTTTTTTTTTTTAATGAGTTCCTGGCAAATTTGCAAGTAATATAGGTCCACAGCACCACCAAACCCCACCATTCCTCCTAAACAACTCCTTGACATTAAGATCGCATCAGTTTGTTATGGATTCCTGGCGGTCTAAAGCTGTCAGTCCTTAACAACTATAAGCTTTTGTTTACCAGCATGATCTGTCATCATTGAAGCGTATTCACATGTTTTTATTATGTCTGGTTGTAGATATGGATACATTTAGAATAGTTAATGTCTTTAAGTCATTTCCAGTTTTTCTTAAGTGATCCTTTCTCTTGTCTTTTCTAGTTTGAAGAGAGGTTAAAAGAAACCAGACTGTGTTCTGCTTCATATTTTTAAGCCTAAAGAGACTGAAGGTCATCAAAGAATTTAAAGTTAGTTAAAGTTAAAATCTTCAACCCTAACGACATGAAGATTTTTCTTCTCGATTGAAAATATACCCTTTGATTAAAGGTTGGATTTTGTTTTTATGTTAAATATGAGATGATGCTTCTGCAGTGAAGTTAAAGTAGTTTCAATCATCTTTAGCAGGGGTTCAATGAGTCTGGAGGTTTCCTTTTTGATGTCCTTTGTAGCTGTTGAATGATTCCTCTACTGGCAGCTGTGTTTACAATCTACTGAACTAAAATCCTGGAAGGACGCAAAATTATGGACTTGCATCTCCATCAAAGTGCAAGCAGCATAAAGCAGTTCTGCAGTGAAGTTGGTGCAGCCTACAAAACCATTGGATAAAGATAAACAGTAGTTTAAGTAGTATTTTGTTTCCAGTGGATTCTCCAGCAATAGCTCAGGTTCTTCCAGACAATCCTCACAAATCAAACTGAAATCTGAAACTGAAGATGCAGATTCGTACCAACCCATTCACCTTTTATTAGGATAAGCTTTTTCCATTTTTTTATGATTCATTATCCAGGTGCAGGCAGTTAGATGAAGGAAAGACACTTTGTCACTCAGTAGCAGCTGCCGTGGTGCCTTTAATCCAGGTACTTTATCGTTCAATAAATTTAGCTTCTGTGAGAACTTTTATACATTTTTTTTTTTCTTTCAAAGCGAAATAAAGTCGCATTTCAACTGATTCTAATTAACTGTTAAAAGCTTTTCTTGACCTGGATCAGTCATTTTCCTCTGGGAGAGATGATGTCACACATCAAACATTCTGCATTAAAGTTGTTTTGTTTTTTTTTTTAATCAAAAAATTGTCATTGTTTTTTATCATCACCTTGGAAAAAACTCTTAAGGCCACCATTCAGTCCCAGTGTCACTAGTTGAGCTTCACATCTCACAGGAAGGTGCTTATTTTCCTGCAGAATGAGTTCTGCTCAAAAACAAAGAGCCGCTGATGTTTGGAGGATGTTCCTTAAGACAGAGCTTTCTGTAAAGTCAGGTCTGACTGTATTTCTATGATGTAAAAATCTGGCCTTTTTGTCTGCTTTGTTTATTTTTGATAAACTCAGGACTCTTGAAGGCTTTGTAGTTTGAACTATTTCGGTTCTTACATTTTCGCGTTTGTCATTATTTTTTCTAAAGCAGCAGATGCTCAGTGATGCGCTGTGTCAAAGCAGTTTTGTATCCCATTCTGTTTACTATCCTTATTTTTTTCTGTCAACCTTTATGTGTTCGGTCTGTTATTAGTTTACTATCAAGCTGATAACTTTGTCACATTTCCTTCTGTCACACATAAATATATTGACACTTTTACAAACTACTGTTGGAAGAAATTATTGTATTTTTAAGGGTCTGAATTCTTTCTTTTTTGTTGTTGTTTTTTTAAAGGAAGAAAGTATCAGTGTTACTAAAGAAGAGATTTTTTGTCATGAAACCAGCAACTGACTTGGTGTGAGAAGACAGAATCATCATCACTTCCATATAAAGTGTATCTCCTGTTGTTTTAGCATGTTTCATTCAATGCACAAAGATGCCACTCTGCTCGCCCTCTGCTGGAGACCCTCCATAGTTACTGAGGTTTCCTGACGAGCTGTTCACGTTCCTCAGCTTTAAACTGACACAGGAAAAATGTTCTTTTTCATATTAATGTGAGTTATGATGATAATGAGTCTTTACTTAAGACAGCATCAACATCTCATGTGAGATTTACAAGAATAGTAAATGTGCTAAGAGGAAATCCTTATTTTATGTCAATTTTCAAGGCACAACAGAAAATCTCAGAAACACAAACTAAAGATGTTTTACAGTGATTCATTTTAGTGACTTTAATAAAACCAAACACAATGTATCCCACCTGAATATAATTAAAAATAATCTAAAATACATCACTTCTGTTTTTATGTTATGATAGTTTAACTGATAAATTATACATGTTTAGTTCCAGGACAACACCAATAAAGCCTTATGTGTTCATTCACATATTTAGATGAAATAAACCCTTTTTGGAAAATATGTCTGTATGGCCATCTTTTTTTTTGTAGCCTGGCTCAATTCCTCGCCGATGACTCTTAGGCGCCCAGGCATCCGTTTAATAAAGAAAAAAAAACATCTCTAGCTCCCATCTTGCCAGCCATTTATAGTTTTCACCTGTGGTGATAAAGTTATTCCTGCTAGGAGGCCTTTTTAAGATCAAAATCTAAAGCCTCTGCTGAAAAACATTTCATGGGCTTAGAGAATATATTGAAAGCTTCATCTTTAGTCGTATTGTTTTCTATAGATTCAAATTTGACACTGAAATTAAATGGAAATAAACATTGCTTTTTATTTGAAGACGTACATAAAACCCCAAATGCTTTTGATTTACACCAATAATAAATTATTGAGTCCTATGGATAAAAACACGACCTAAGTCTTGCAAAAGTGTAAATGCTGTTCAAACTCATATTCTTACAATATTTGACATGTGACAGTTAAAGAATTACCTACATTTCAAAAATCCTATATGATGGAGCAAAATGAAAAGGATGCATTTCAATGAGTTGTGAAATGATGGAATAAACTCTTCAAGCATAAGACTGCTTAGGAAAAAGGCTTAAACTGGTTTTGTTTAAAATATGAGATAGAAGAAGGGCAGTGTAGATCAATGGGTCACTCTACAGAGCTGCATGCATCCATTAGCAATGTTAGAGTAATAAAATCAAGATGTGTGAATGTTTATATGCAGAGTTTAAAGTTTGGTTAGAATTTAAATAACAGAGCAAGATAAATGGAATCCAGGTCAGAGAAAAACATCAGGTCTTTTATTTGGGGGTTATTTTGGTTTCAAGATGAAATACGTTCTAAAAACACTGGTAGCATCCACCACTGATCTCCACTGTCACCTTTAACAAAACCACTAAAGCCAGTATGCTGGGTTTCTCACAGACTTGCTCAAACAAGAGGTTCCCAAAATGTTGCATCTGACCTACAAAATAGTGCCAGAGTTGACTTATGAACCGAACGTTTGGGGAGTATACAAACGTTTTTATAAAATAAATTAACCCCAGGTGTAACAATATTACAGATTATCAACAACCAAGGATTTTTTAAATCAGGTTTAAGTGATGCTTTTATACATTTAGGCACTATGGCAAAAATGTTTGGATGGAAGCAAGGTACCCAATGCACACCTCAGTGCTGCACACAAAAAACAAACATATGACCTAGTTCTTGTTTTTATTCTAACATTCAAATTCTTAAAAAAAAGGAAAAAAAATGTAAAAATATACAGTAGTTTCTCTTTTTCTCTCTTAAATTGACTGAAACATCAGTTTCTATAATGAGATTAAAAGAAATAAGTTTTTTTAAAGGATGCAAAAGTTTACTTAGTTTGTGTTTGAGTTGATGAAATCAAAAAAAGGGCAACAATTAAACTGTTAAACTTGCACTGGTTAATATGCCTGCAGAAAAGCACATTTTTGGCAGACTTCAAAATAGATTTTAAAGAATATTGAAACCTAAAGATATTGGGAGGATGACAATAAGCAACCTCTTGTTCAGATTTGCTTTTATATAATAATTGGAATCTGATTTGTTTTTGTGTTTACTACTTCTAGAATACATAAATGCTGTATTTAGCCTGTGTCAGAGAATGTGCAACAAGTTCAAAGGGAGTTCCATGTTGTGCTGCTCTTTATCCAGTAGGGGGAGCGCCAGGCCATGTTAGCAGAAGCCCATCTCCTCCTCTGGCTGGATTTGACTTTTTACACATTTGCCAGGAGTTAGGCTTATAATTTTTTGTAAATATTAAGTTGAATTAATATGCAAACATAGTTAAAGAACATACTTTTAAGTGGCAGAAGTAATGGAAAAATGTTTATCAAGAAAAAAACAACAACAGGGATTTGTTTGCAAGCTTTAATGTAAGGTAAACAGGGTGAATAAGGATAACAAGCGTAAAAAAACAAACAAATGATTGATCAGTGTTCAACAGTACAGAACTCGTACAGTACAATTCCTTTTGGTCCATCAAAAAAAAATATATTTTTATTAATTCTTTTCTGTAAAAATAATTATAATCATTTGCTGTTGGCTGTAGATATTGATCTCAAAAGCTCCTGATGCCCTTTCTGACTTTTATCAACAATCAAAGCACCCAAAGGCTTCTACATCTAAAAATTCATCCATTTCTATTTAAATATGTTTGAAGTGGAAAAAGGCAAGACTTGAAGCGTCAACACTACATAGACTTTAATTATCAGGAGTTTTTCAAGTGCTTTGTCTTAAGATCTCTTACTTTACTTACTTTAAAATTGATCATGTCTGTTAAAGCAGAATTAATAAAACCCAGTGCTATGCATGCCTTTTTGTTCTATAAATTAAAATTAAGAGTCTGTTTGTTCTCATTAAAACACATCTTTTGCTTGTTTGGGATCATGTTATTAGCTACCAGGGCAAGGAAAGAGATTGTTATCCCCAAACACTGATTTTCATAATTATTCTCTTTTCATTGATAAGAGGATGATTCTCTTTCCTCTCAAGGAAAAGCAAAGGTGTTCATACTGTTACACTTGACTTACAAAAAAATCTATAATTAGCAATCTTCCTCTACTTTTACTTGTATTAATAAAAGGTACCTTGAGGTTGTATATTAGAAAATCATCCATTTTGTATCATTTTAAGCAATGCAAAAAAAGAACCTGGTGTGTTCCTAGGATGGTATCCGCTCCAACCTGTATATAGTTTATTTTCCTTTTATTCTAAAGTGATTTGCTTTATCTTTTTTTTGGCGATTATTTGATTTGATTTTGGCGAGGGGAAAAAAAATACCATCTGTAGTTTATTTAAAACTACCAGTGCATTTAAATGAACAGAGAAATAAAAAAAAGAACCAAAAAAAAAAGATTATATACTTAAATGAAGCTGAATGTTAATTAGAGGTATTTTCTTGTCATTTTTCTCTTGGTACAAACTTCAGCATTATAGGCTTGAGTGGCTGGAACTTCCAGTCAAACTGAATTGGGATCTAAAGACATAAACAGAAGGGAATAAAATCACTAACATGAGAGCAGAGCAGAGTGAGCAGTCAGAATTTATTGCAGGGTGTCGATCTTACCATTGTCTCTCTGCATGTTTCCACAGTGTAATTCTGCAGGATGCGAACAATGATCATCTTCATGACCAGGATTGCATATCTCATCCCCACACAGTTACGAGGGCCGAGGCCAAACGGCATGTAAGCGTACGGGTTCAGATCCTTCTCATTCTCCTTACTGAACCTGTATGGACCAGAAGAAGGTGGCCCGTGATGTGTTCAAAAACAAGGAAGGGTTAAAAAAAGGAATTGCATTTAGGGGGGAGCCTTTAAACAGCAAAAGATTAAATGTATTTTCCTTTTTTTTTGAGCAGGCAAGCCAATTTGCCAAGAGAAAAAGATGATTTATGTTTGAAATTAGAATAAAAAACATTTTATATGATTTTAAGTGCATTTTATCTCCTCCGGATTTGGGATTTTCTGGATCATATTGGGCTGTTTAGCTTAAGGGCAAATCTACTTACATTAAGAACATTTGACCTATTTTTAAATCAGTTTCTACTGTGTTGTTTTCTATGATATTGATATTACTTTTTGTTGGCTGTACTTTACCTCTCTGGCTTAAAAAGTTCAGGTGAGCTCCAGTATCGTGGGTCCATGTGCAACAAATGCACTGGAATCCCAATCAACGTTCCCTCTGGGATGGTGAGACCATGAATTTGCACCGTCTTTTTACAAGTCCTCTCAAGTCGAGGTGCAGTGGGAACTACGCGCTGTGACTCACAAAAAACCTGCTCCAGGTATTCCAGATTGTTCAAGTCGTCGTAGGAAATAGTGGTCTAGATGAAGAAAAGGAAAAGTAGGATGTATGTAAAGGAGTACAGCGATTCTAGCATAATAGATGACAAAAGCCAGCGTGAAAAACTACATTCTTCTGCAGACAGGCATCGATTTCTTTTTGCAACATCTGCATCACATCAGGATTTGTTGCCAGATTGTAAAGAGTGAAAGAGAGAGTGATGCTGGTTGTGTCATAGCCACCGAAGATGAAGGTCAAAGCCTGGGAGAGGATCTCATGTTCAGTCAAACCTGCAAAAAGAAACACTGTCAGTACAGATGTGGCTTTAGTTTCCAGGTATCAGTAATGATGCAAGTTACTGGGGGAGATCGTGCTCCTGGTAGCTTTGCTTTATGAGCCACCTTAAAAATTCTGTTGCTATTTGTGTCTTTTTTTCCAACATGTTTATTGAGACGCTGTCAATTATAGGCAACAGGATTTGTTTTGCCTATTTTGCACAAGAAACATAATCTAATAATTATGAGTGTAGTTCTCCTAACGCCACACCCTATCTCACTATAGAGAAACACATCACCTAATGTGATATGATATGATCAATATTTTACTTTTCGTCAAAAAAAATGTTTGGGTTATAAGAGGCTTCCAATATGCCTATGATTTTAGATGCATTAATTAGGACACCTTCCCTTTTTATGCTTATGGGAAAAAATGGTAGATATTTATTTTGTAGAAAAGTTGGTTTTTAGAGAGTATATCAAAAGTTGATACCTTGCTATGTATTTCATTACAGATACTAAACAGAAATGTTATTTGTGTTGCACTGAAACTGGTTAATCATTATTTATTAGTATTAACTTTACAACTGTGTACAGGGACAACCTCTAGTTAAATATTTACTTTCATATTATGCTCATCGTATTACTATTCAATACTGTTGTAGAAAAGACATGTGAACTGACTGGACTTATTTTTTAATAAAGTCATCAAATATTTGATATAAAACAGTTTAAATGTAAACAGAGATGAGGATCTTCAGGTTCACTGCTGTGGTGCAAACAGACCTTTACTCGGTTGCTCGTGTTCACTCTTTATGTCAGATTCTGGTATCTCACTCTGGATCATGACCTGCAGGAAGTCTCCTCGAGTCTGAAAGGAGCACAGAAATTATTTACACTTCCACAACAAATAAGTTTTGTTAGTTGTTTTTAACATTTCCAGGCTACAGTAGGAGTGGGTATGTTAATACTCCTTAAGGGCAGGTATCAATTTATTTGATTTATCATCTCCTTAGAGATTCGGTGAACTAGAATGTGCTGTTACTTAACAGGTAAACTTTTTAAGTCAATTCTTACCGATTCCTCTGAAGTGTGCTGGTCCTTGAACCTCTTAATGATGTCGTAGAAAAAGTCCACACTGGCTTTGGGCATCAGATCAACTTTGAAGAGCTTCAGAAGATGACGTCCAAAGGGAAAGATCGCTGAAACGACAAAAGAAACATGTTCAGTTACATGACTTTGCTACTTATATCTGATGAAGTGCTAACTAGCAAAGAGCTGACATACACATAAACAGAAAAGCCCAAAATTTTAAGTTCAGGATCTCCTTCATGTGAACATGAACAGGGTCTTCGACGTTGTTTATAGAGTCAATCTCCACACTGAAGGAAGCGCTGGTCACCACATCCAAACCGTATGGTGCAACAAACCTGGGAGTGGGAGACACAGAAATAAAAGAAGGACTTGCAGAGTTTTCAAGAGTGAGAAAAGCCTGTAATCTGATAAAATGCAACGAATCAAACGTACTTCTTAACATCAACGGGCTCTTCCAGATCCATTTTTCCAAGTTTTTCCATAAGCCTGTCTGCATATTTAACAACTAAAGGAAAAACCTTGAAAAAACATAAAATGAATGAACCATGTTAAGTTGCTAATTTGTTGCTAATTTTTATCATTCACACATTCCTTCACCATTGGGTTCATTTCCACAAACTGCTTTAACCAGGAGGCAAAATTTAGGATGTCTTGCAACAGAGTGTTCCAAATGCTCCTCACCACAGCTATCATCTTTAAACTAGCTATACTTGCCTTAAACATAAGTTTTGCCCCATGGTGTCTTTACCTGTTAGAAGCCAGGAAATTGCTGATTTAAACTCGTTAACAGGTTGTTAGTTGTTGTTAGTGTGTATGCAATCACAAAGAAGTAATCATTAAAAATGATACTTCTTTACCTATATTTCACTTGTTGATGTGCTGACTACAGTATATTGCCTGAAGGATTGATGGGATTTGTCTGCTATCTTGTGCGAATAAGGAAGGGGGTACCTGAGCATGTGCTAAACAATTCTCGTCTGTCTGCCTGAATGCGTATGGATTTAACAACGTTGCACTTGCCACAAGTTGCAACTATCCCCACCCTGTCCTACATAATTACGATTCTATGAGCAACAGCTCAAATAAATAAACATCCATAGACATCTTATTATTTGGCCCATAAATATCACCGTAATGAACAGATCGTGAGCAACTTGGAAAGAAATTAGTCACTCTTGAATGACATGAAGAGTCAAAACTGTGTTTTCTGCTCTTGCATGTATTTTGGTGTTTTTGTGACCTTAAAGTCTGTGCTGTAAACTCTTCCCAAGAGTCGGGCAGAATATTGGGTATAGTGGGGAAAAGTTGTATGGAATATAAAATGCTGCAAACGGCATGTCTGCAAAGTTCTGCACATTTAATTTCTGTGTAGAAAGTCGATGTGTCGAGCTGCATTCAAACTAAGCATTTGGGGTTCTCTTCTCTTGGACTCATTACCCAGAAAACCTGACCTCTGTAAACTTCAAAACCCTGGATTGAAAAATTCATCTTTTAGTCTTAAATTAAGGGAATTAACTATTTAAAAGCTCAGCTCTAGGCGGTAAACGCCTTTATAGCCTAGGGGGAAAGCATCACCACATACACATGTGCTAATGAATAATGAAATGAGTAATGATGAAGGGAAACAGACCAGAGGAAGTTTGAACAGACATGAGACCCCTGACCTGTTTAAGTCTTCCACTGGTGAAACATGGAGATATTGTGCTGCGGATTCGTTTCCACCTTTCGTCTTTCACTGCTGTGACTGCGTCATCCATAGGTCCTCCATCACCAATTAAATTCTGTTAACAGGCAAAACCACTTCATGTTTCTGTTCTGCAAAAGGTGCACATTTGTCATCTATCCAGCCATGTGACTCTATTTTTTTCTTACAATGGCTCAATACATAACCACAGTTTTTGTAGATGGATTATTTAGTTAATTTGAGAAGTTAAAGGAGAAACCTGGCTTTTTGGCTCTAGATTTGCAGATGATTTCCAAATAAAATCCCAACATTACTACTATCTAAAAAAGGGAACTTGAAACCCTTATCAAAATTCCAGACTTTGGTTTAAGAGTTAGTAGATATAAGGACAGCAACATTTGTAGCCCATGTTGTCTGTGCTTAGTTGTTGTTGATGCGCTGACTCAAGCCTTGGTTTTCCTCTTTTGAATCTTGAATATCCTCCCAGGGCTGCTCTTATCTCCTGTGCTGGTGCACGTTATCCTCACAAACTTCCACTCAACTTTCTCTGAACATGCTTTGATACAGCAGTCAATGAACAACCTAACAACCTTTAGTAACATCCCCTTCCTTGTGGGTGTCAGGGATTAGTGTGTCTTCTGTAAAATCAAGCAAATACGTCGTTTCTTCATGATTCTTTAGCCTATCGGGGAAAAAAACTGTGAGCATCTCAAGAAACCGTTTAAGGTATTCTGAGTTAGTTCATAGATTAGAAATGTGACACCATAATTATTTTTTTTTCACAATATTCCACTTTTTGGAATCAATTTAATTTAATATAATAATCAAAACCAACTCTAAGACTTTATTGTTGCTTTACAGGCTGTTTCTGAGTACCTCACCAGTATATTGTAACTTGAGACCATTAGACTAACCACAGGGTCATAGCCAGGTCATTGGAAGGATCGTTTCCTGTTTTTATACAAAAGCTAAGCAGTTGAACAAAAGAGATCTAGGGGGGAAAAAAGTACTAAAAAACCCCAACAAGACTTGTTCTCACGAGGAGCGGTGTTTTCGGGCAGGTTGAGTGCAGAGTGACACTCCCTGCTCTAAACTGGGCGTGTTCTCACACAGGTGTCGTTAGAATAATAAAAAAGAGCTTCACTTTACTTCCAGTTGAATCAGCTGTTGTAAGCGTGGGATTGTTTTGGATGTAATCTTACCTAATTCTTAGTAAAAGGTTTTCCGTAAACCTTGCCAGACACTCCTAAAAATCCATACTGTCACAATAGAATCGATTCAACAAGGTCATAAGAACAAGCCTGATTATTCTTTAGGTGTATATGATGCTGTTTTCAACATTAAAAAAACAGTAATTAACAATTTATAAGGCTTTTAGATAAGGTAAATACATCCCAATAAACAAAACGGATTGTTTTTAAAACCCATCATGGAGAATCTCCTTTTTTTAAAAAAACTTACCCTGCGGTTTGTAAAGGTGGTGTAGCACTCCTTAACCAAGATGGTTTTTATCATCTCAGGGTCAGCAATCATCAACAATGGAGTTCTCCCCTCAAACAAACTGAAAAAAGGTAGTGAAAAAAAATAGTTTACTTAACCTCATAATCAGACATTCTGAAGCAGGGTTTAAACTACAGGTATTGGCTATCTTGACCCCAAAATATTTTTAACAAAGAAATAAAAATGAACAAATCAAAGAGCTTTTTAAGCAATCTAAGCAGCCTATTGGAATGTCCATAAACTCTTAAATGAATAAAGAAAGTAGATTTATTCGTTTACACACCCCCATACATCCCCATACTTGGCTTGGTTTTCACGGTCAAAAACAAGTATCCCCTGCAAAAAAAAGAGGACAAAAACAGAACAGGTTTACAAAGGAAAGAAAATCCCTGGACTTGTTAATTAAAGCAAGTGATATTTACTTTCGGAAAATGGGAAGAAATACATTTGGTTAATCAACACCTTCATTTCTTTCTTTTTTTCCCGATAGGGTTTACTGGGGTAATACCTTTGAGAAACCCAGAAGGCTTCCGACAAAAGGAAGGGGTTTTGGTCCAGATACCCCTATCTTTTTAAAAAACTTGAACGGCCAGATTCCATACCTAATGTTTAAGGAAGAGGAATTCACTTAAGTATTACTCTTTTCTTAGATTGTGAAATAAAAACAGTAAATGTCATTACACTTACAATAACAACAGGGTGAGACAGATGGCAATTAAGGTCCACGTTGTAGCTGAAAACATCAAGAAATCCATTTTCTGGTCTGTCAGTCGGAAAAGCTGAAGCAGAGCTGTCAACCAGTTGCTTTAAAGCCACCACAGGGGGAGGAGTCTTGAAGTCTTTCCCTTTTACCTATTTGTCTGACCTTATCTTTTATATTTCCTTTTTTACATGTTCCTTTTACTTATAACCTATATTTCTATATCCTCCCTAAGGGGATATTTCCCAGCAGACGCATTCCTTTTTGAAAGAACTTATATTTTACCCACGTAATTGCTAATTACGGAGCACCAAATATTTATCATCTATGTTTTTTTCGTAAATCTTTCTTAAGTTTTTTTTTTTTCAAAATATTAAAGATATGTTGGATTTCTATTAAAATTATGTCAGTATTTCCCCGTTTTAACTTTCTCCTGCGCAGCTCAGCTCTGAAGCAATGGGAATTTCGGCTCATTTTGTAGATTAGAGTCACTCAGCTCAGCAGAAAAAGACTCGCCTATTTCGGCTCCCCGTGATTCTTTGGTTCATTGTTCTGTTTTATAGATAGTAAGATCTCGGTGGCTAATATAGACAAATGTATCTAAATAAGATTTCAAGTCATTCAAATGGAAGTCGCGTTTAGGTTAAATGCACACGTTCACTTAATCGTTCACTTGAAAGAACTAGCACATTGGATTGACTACAGCGAAAAGTCGCTGCTCCGGAAGTGCAACAAATTACGCCCTCAGCTGGCTATTTGTCACATTTTTTTTTATATTCTTGGTGTAGTCAAATATTTAGTTGCATTTAAAGCTCTTACTTCTGCCGCTGAGATTAAAAGCATTATGTTTATCCTGGTCTGTTACGTCAGGCTAAGCTAACTTAGCTTTGGAGTTTAGCCAGGATGCTAAAATATAACCTGTCGTCCACAGCTGTTTTGCAGGAATTTTATATAATACTCTTATGATTTTGCGAGCGGTGTATATCTTGTATTTCTCTTTATTTGAAATCACTTTCAAATGACCTACCTAAAATACGCAGAGATGAGGTAATTTTTTGTTAATTAGGTCATGTTGCTGTTGTAAAATTAACATCTTTAGTGACTCAGTGTGCAAAGGCCAGCTCACTAAACCAATAAATTCAGACAAACCTATTACATCGTCAATGAGATTCTGACGTTAACAATTAGATTGGGCATAAGGGAAATTTTAATGATAAAATATACAACTTTAAAACTGGATGCTGATTAGAAGAAAACGTGTGTGGGATAAATTAAGGGATATCTTTTATTGTTCACATCAAAATGATACTTTCTTAAAATATGTATTGTACTTTAATCAAACATTTTATTTTATTTGCCTCTTAATTTCTACCTATACTTTGCATGTTCTGTTGTTTCATTTTCTCCAATGAGCTATTTACCTTCCTGTTTAATATTTTCCCATTATATGTAATGGTAAATTAAGTCCTGTGTTCCCCAAGCATAGTCGGTTTCTTGCATTATTTTTTATTTTATTTTATATTTCTTTATTTATCCTTCTTTTGTGTTATATTGAGCCATCATCCTTTAATATCATCTTGATATAAATCTGAGAAAAATATTATCTTTCAATGATCTGGTCTCCTCAATGCATTCCATTAAAAATTGTACACACACACACACACACACACACACACACACACAAAGACAATAATAAAACAAAAATTTAGAAAAAAAAAAAATCACACATACAGATTGCAGTGTTCAACAGTACCAAACCTTGCAGAGTACAAATCCCACTGGTCCACCGGAAATTAATTAACTAATTAATTAATTAATTAACTCTGGGATGGTGAGACCATGAATTTGCAATTTAGACATACACATAAACAGAAAAGGCCAAAATCTGAAGTTCAGGATCTTCTTCATGTAACCATGAACAGGGTCATCGAGGTTGTGTATAGAGTCAATCTCCACACTGAAGGAAGCCCTGGTCACCACATCCAAACCGTATGGTGCAACAAACTTGGGAGTGGGAGACACAGAAATAAAAGAAGGACTTGCAGAGTTTTAAAGAGTGAGAAAAGTCTGTAATCTGATAAAATGCAACAAATCAAACATAAGAATTTACCAACATATAAACTTTCTTAACATCAATGGGCTCTTTCAGATCCATTTGTCTAAGTTTTCCCATAAGCCTGTCTGCAAATTGAACAATGAAAGGAAAAACCTTGAAAAAACAGACAACAATGAGTTAGTTCTTTCAGGCTTACAATTTGTTGCCCAATTTCGTATCATTTACACAATCCTTAACCATTAGCTTAATTTTCACACACAGCTTGACAGTTCACTAGACTCTCCTACTCCAGGGTGTACAAGATCGGAGGAATTGGGACAGCCAAATCTCTTTTTCTGAGACTGCTGACTCTAAGGGCATTAGGTTGGAAAGTTTTAACTGATTTATGTGTATTTGCACCTAAAATTGGCTTGAACCAGAGGACCAGGATGGATAGAGCATGTAAAAGCCAAAGCAATGAAGCGAAAGACAGAAAAATCCAGGCTTTTGTCTTTAGATGCTCATGAAACATAAGATCTGGACTTACTAAGTTGTTAGTAGAAAGAAATCCTTTTAGGATCATCACAGCAGAGTCATTATGTTCCTCATGATAACCATGGTGATGCTTATTAGAGTAAACCTTCATCTTGTTTCTTACAGGGTTAATATAAGTGAACAGCTCTAACCTATAACCAGCCAATTCTTGACTGCTTCAGAATTCAGGTTTTACTGCTTTATATTGCTTTCATCAGTTCATGTGCACACACTCCCTAGGATCCCCTCTTTGTTTTGCAAAGAACAAGGCAGGCTGATGGTCCTGGGCTGCAAGACGATCTCGATGAGCACTCACGAGTATGGGGAAAGACTTATAGAGTTGTCAAGTTGTGAGTCAACTCAGCCTAATTAAGTCGTCTTTTTGATGAATGCCCTATTCAACAGTGGCCCAAGTAACAGGTGGTTCGTAATCTGACCAATACAATTGCCCATAAAGGAGTCACAGTTTCTTGCGTATGCATTTCTCTACAAAACCAGATCCTTGCGCAAGTTTAACTCACATAAGAGAAGGCATTAGTACCACTGATCTGATCTGAACTTGGATGAGATAAAAAGCAAACCACAAAATATGAATCAGTAGTCATTAACACTGCTGAGGTGGGGAGCATAGCCATTATCAAGGGGTCTTAAGACCAACAGGAAGCCCCACTCCCACCACTGTTGGCACAAAATCAAATAATTCATCGAAAAGGGATTTCTCCCATGATGCCTGGGGTCTTATGCATGGCGTGTGTGTACAAAAAACATGCAGTGCAAAACTTAAAATTGTTG
>JAUZNJ010076836.1:0-24686 GCA_034780135.1 Jordanella pulchra
AGAAAGAAAGAAAGAAAGAAAGAAAGAAAGAAAGAAAGAAAGAAAGAAAGAAAGAAAGAAAGAAAGAAAGAAGTAATTAGAAAATTGTAAATAGTGGAAATTAAAATAAATAAATAAATGCTACCAAAACTGTTAAGTAACAGAAATTACAGAGCTGGGAAAGAAAGGTTTTGTGTAGGCTGGATTCCCTTGAATAAGCTGTTTAGCTGTTTACAGAGAAAGATAAATGGATACAGCAAAAGAGCAACAGCATTTATCATTCTGGAAGACTGTCCACTACATTGTGTTCTACCTTGTTCCACAGCAGAATAGTAACGTGCACAACTCTGGCTACTTTTATATCTTTTTCAGGCAGAATCATTGCGTATTAAAATTGATAGATTCACAGACATTAAAAGCATTTAAGATATAGAACTGATGCTTTATCACTATATTAAAATTATAGCACTGCTTTTCACAGCAAGCCATGATATTTAGCTGCCATTTGGAAGAGCTGCAACAACATAGTTATCAGATTTTTTATAAAACTGTGATGTGTTTTTCCAAAAGCATAAGCACAGGAAATGGTTGTTTTAGACATAAACATGTTAAAATATTTAGAAAGAGTTAGATCCCTGAATCTGAGAGAAACAGCTCGGCAAAGACATTCCTGGTATGACAGATGGCTACAAACTGCCCGTCTTCTTTATATCTGCTGATTTTACATTTTCTACCAGCAAGGACAGTTGGCATCTGTTTCTGTTTCATTTCACTGTCAGGAAAAGTTGATTGATAGCAAAAACATTCAACAGCAACTCCTTTTTTTGTCTTTTAAGCAGATACTGGTGGATCTCTGCTTCTTGTTCAGTGAACTTGACGAATCTGTCATAACATAGACTGCGATACAATGTAGCATCCCTTGTATTGCATGTATAAATTTTTCCTTTTTAATTCTTTTTTTTGTCCCCTCTTCATCCACTGTGTCCTCTGTGGGTCTAAGCTGAGCAGTATAGCCCTATTCGAATGCTGCTTTCACCGCTTAATTCAAGTCCACAAAGGCAGAATTGGTTGACGGACATTCTCTACCCTAATTGCAGCTTGGCTACATGTCCAACATGGACAGGGAGAGAGAAGAGCTAAAGCTGCAGATAAAAAGAAAGAGAAAAGGCTATGGTCGAGTTCTGAATCTGCCTCCGGCTGTCCTTGACGAACCTCCTCTGGGCTCCATTCTCCTGGGTGGGCTGGGCAGCACGGAGCACTGAGACGATTTGTCTGGATGGTTGACAACTTCTGCACCACTTACCCTGGCTAGTTACGTCCCCAAAGAGACACAGTGCCAACACTTTAAAGCAAAAGCTATTGACTATGACACAACAAGGTTGTTTAATCTGGTTAATATTTAATTTGGGGAACAGTGAAAATAAAGTTTGAACTCTGCCAAGTTGTGCATTTTCAGTTCAAATTATTAATCATGATGCTTGTTCTCTGAAATTGTAGACGTGTTTTGATGCGAAAAAACACACAACAACAGTTAAATCCATGTAGTAACTAAAATCTAAAAAATATTCTTATGATATCAGCTCTTTCTAAAAAGGGGTGTCTGCTCTTCCCTATAATGCACAGCACGTCACTGTTAACAACTGTTAACATACAGTCATTGAACTCAGTCTGAAAGACAGAAGCATAGTGGTGCCCCAGCAGCCCTCTGATCTTAATGTCATGTCTGGGTCATTCTGGTCAAACTGGCTTAAGTAAATGATCCAGCAAAAAAGTGAGGTGAACGAATCAAGATATACAAAGGATCTTCACATCCAGTATAGCTTGTAATTTAAGGTGCAAAAAGTAAAGAATAGTCAACACACTTTGTCAATCAGAGAGCCTGAAATGTTCCATCCATCCATTTCCCTTGAGCAAGTTTAAGGATTCAAGGATTAGGCTGCTTGACTGCTGGCTGATCCTTTTGCATCAGCTCCTCATGGTTATCCCAGTGAATTGGTGGACCCATTGGAGGACGGCCTTGCATTGCTCATTGGTTCGGTCAGCTTGGTCTCGAGAGAAGTGACCTGACCACCAGGTTCTTCCTAACGAGCCTCAGCTCCAGGCCTGGCTCTGGGGAGGGGCACCATCTTCACTGTACAAGGGAATGTGGTTTGCCTCATCCTAATAGTCCTCATGAAGGCTTTTGTCTGACCTATGTTTGCCATGGGAACCATACATGGGGCATTTACCCCCCTGTAGGATCATGTAGCCCTAGTTATCACCAGCACCCTTAAACCACATTGAGGTGTACACTGAACAATTTTTTTCCCTTTTCTCGGACGATTTTTCAGTTGTGCGAGAGGACTTTGGATTGGGCCGAGTTTCTGCTTCATAGTGTGTGATGTGATCCTGAGCATATCCTGCTGTTGAAGTAAAGCTACGCGCAGATTTACCTCAACCTCGCGTCTTGTGCAAACTGACTTTAATTCCAGATAGACGAGTCCAACCAGCACCATCTCTCTACAGGGCTGTGTCTGACGAGTGGTTCTTGATTGTACAGTGTGAGCATCAGAGCATCAGTTTTACATTAAAATAGATATTATGAGCCATGAACTTTTAAACTCTGCAGTTTCATTGTACAGTTTGAGCTGAAATCAACAATAGAAAATATATAGTCAGATAAAGCTAAGCAATGTTTACAGTTTTTATGAAACACAAGCAGATTTCTTTTATAATGATTAAGTTTGAACCACACATTTATCGGCTCATAATGCTTGTGGATCACAGAATACATGATTTTTAGTTAAGCCAACCGGTAAATCAGAGGCCGACTAAACACAATTTCTCACATAAACAATGCTGAGGGTGATTGTTTAACACTGGACCCATCAAGATTTGAATCCCTTCTTTAGCTGCCATAAGGAAACACATTCATTCATCATTAGAGGAGAATTACAGTGATAATGACAGTCGACATTTCACAAAGGCTCCCTTTTTCTTTATTGTAACATTTTTATTGAAGAGATGACCAGCAAATAAAAAGAAATAAAACAGTATGGAAAGTTTATTTCAAAGCTTTTTCACGCCTGGATAAATGTTCAATTTGAACAATATCCACAGGAATGAAGAGTCAGGGAGTCAAATGAGTTTGCAGACAGTTTTTGTGGAGAGAAAAAAAGAGGTCAAAGCTTTTCAAATACATCCAGATTGTTCTCAGAAAACATGATTAGCATTTTGATTTAAATTTAATTAGAGACTTATGTTTTTAAAATGTGTTAGTACACACATTTTTTTGTATTTAGACTTTCCGAAAAAAATACCAACTGGTGCCCAACTTGGATTTCAAGTTCAGGATCGTTTAGTGTATCCAGATGTTTAATTAACTCTAAAATATTCTCTGTTTTCTGAGCTAACAACAGTTAGAGCTCATATACTGGATAAAGTTTGTTTTTAACAACATACTTTTTTCTCCCTTTCCTCCACTTAACTTTTCCTTCATATGTGTTGATAAAACACAGTAATGTCTTCTGCGGCTTCCCCTCCTTGAAGATGGTATGAATGACAATCTGCTTGTAAACAATCTTCGCATGACTGTGTCATTTATAACTTCTCTTTCTTTCTGGGATTTCTTGTGGAAATCTTATTTTTCAGTTATTTATATCAATAGAGATAAACACAAAATAAATTATTCAGTTTTTTGAATCTATATTTGAGTTTGATAGTTTAAATCAAATTAACAAACTCAAGGATGATTTTCACAAAGCTGCATCTTAAACGTTACTGTGTTCATTTTTCCTTCTTTTCCTCCTTTTCTCTTGCAGATCAAGAAAATAAATTTATTACATACCTTGGCCTCTGGACTTCGTGCTTTATCTTTTCAGAAAACAGGTTTAAAACATCAAATACCTGAATCTTAGAGATGAAAGTGCATTTTAAATAAAAAGGAATCATTTTAAAACCAGATGCTTCACCAAATAAACACGCTTCAGTAAGTATTTTCTCCTTTAATAAACCAAAAAAAAAAACAGGTATTTTGAAGATCTTGATCTTTTTTTCACAGTCTTTAAATAATAAAGACAGCTAATAACTTCATGTAGTGATGATAATTCTGGGCAACATGCAGAAACGCCTCAGTGTTATTACCGCCTAGAGGTGACTGTTAGCTGGTGTTCTGTTGTGGCTCTTGCAATAATCCCCAGCTCTCATTATGCTTGTTTTTAAATGTGTTCCTAAGCCATCTACTGACAACAAGAATGCATTTTAAGATATTACTTTGCACCCTTGGGTCATTTTAAATCAAATAACTGCTCACAATTATAGTTTCCTAATTATGATGATTTCATGATTACGTTACCAGGCTCTGTCGCCATGCTTAACACAACATGGTCCCCAGGCTATTGAAGGAGGGGGTGACAGTGTCACTTGAAGCAATTAAAAAGCTATCAGGGGGAGCTGAAAAAGAAACATTTCCTATTAGATTGTAAAGTTAATCGCTGACCTAAGTGAACTAAGATCTTATATAGCTCTCTATTGGTGTTGGGTTGTTATTGCTTCCATGGAGCTGGATGCTGAAATGGGCTCAACAATGACCACTACCTGCACTTTGTGCTGCTGCTCCACAGAACACTACATTAGGAGCTTTTCTTGACATGTCATAGTGCACATGAACTCTAAAAGCCAGCTAGTAAATATTAAATGCCTTACTTTTCTGAGTGTCGGAGATGAGAGGATTTAATGGTTATTTCACACTTGAACAGGGGTCTTTAGCCTTTAATATCTAAAGTGCCATTTTTTTAACAGTTCAAATTAATTTAATCTGAGCTGCAAAAGTAAAAAAAAAACACTGTATAAAAAGTAAATCCTAGCTTTGAGGACACAAAATGTATTGCTACAGATATTTCTAAACTGGGGTGTGTTTTATTATACCGGTCATGATACGATAGCACTGATATAAAAAGCTATCACTGATGGTTATCCTTAAATGAACTCTAACAAGTGTGGATTCAATTCCACACTAACACATGCAGCTCCATTCAAACTGGTAAAGACAACATTAGACCAGATACAATACAAAACATTTTGATTCAAAAAAGTCTAACTATATCTTATCATAAGGTGACAGTTTAGGATAAAGTAGTGCATCAATATGAAAAGAGCAAAAACAACAGATAGTTTCTCAATTTTAATATTGAAAAAACATCTAAAAAGTGTTGCACATTTTAGTGCCCAGCTACGAATGACGTAACGTTAAAAAATTGAAACACTTCATTAACATCAAAACTAATAGAATCTAAAATGTAATAGAATTATTGCATAGTCTGTATACATCAATAAATGAATATGAAAACTGCATCATTTATTACATCTATTTTAATAATCTGTTAAAAATATATATTTTTAGGAAATGCAGCTCCCTTCAATTTACAATGTTGTTTTAATGCTATTACAAATTATTTATATGTATTCGTTTATTTATTAATTTTCTGCTGCTTATCCATCAGGGGGTTGGTGCCTATTTCCAGCAGTCAATGAGCCTGTGTATGCTGATGGAGAAAGACCCCTAGTTCATGAATCAAACTATGGATCTTCTTGCTATAAGGTAACAATATTATAAACTGCAGCACCATAAAGAGCAAAGATTTTTATTTGTGTATATAAAATGTTAAAACTCCATTTTTTTATTTACTAGCAGGTTTGTTTTTTGGTTTCTTTTGTACTTTATAATGGCTAAAACCCTTCACACTCATACCTTTAATGCGTTGCTAAACCTGATCTAAAATAATAACTCTGCTTTCAGATGCATTTTGAAAATGTTTTGAAAAGTCTGCAGTGCCAAAAGACATGGTGAAGTGTGGAGACGAGTGGCGTGCGTTGAGCGGTGGTGTGGTCAAAAAAACGGAACATGGCAGTGAGTTTGAAATGACTAAATATTTAAGTACCTACAGTAAAACGATACTGACTTAGATAATTTAATCCTCACCTGGAAAATGTTATTGATTAATGCAAGATTCCATTAGTACCCTAGAATCAGAATACCACTCAGAAGATAGTGTATTTGTCATTGTAATTGTTATATAAGTGGCCATAGTGGTCAAATCTGAATAATGGAGAATACAAATGTCCACAAGCAGTAAACAGAAAAAACTATGACTCTCAATATTAAGTTTCACACAGAGCTGGGAAGTGTGCATGTAGAGTTTAAAACAACAGGACAATTTAACATGTTTTAACCCCCAGTGGTCCCAATATGAGGATTTGAAGCACTGCAGAATTGAACAAGTTAACATAAAGACTTCAAGACTTGCAGAATATTATAAAGATAGTCCCCTTAAAGCCCAATTTATACAGTTTATCTACAAAAGGTAGATTTTGGGTTAACTTATATGGACATTTGCTGCATGTCTTCCTTTATTCTCTCAACTCGATGTCAAATAAAAATCTAATAGAGCTAAAAAAAAAAACTTGCCTCTTTAATCCATTTTCTGAAGCTGGAAAGAATATGGCATTACAGCAAACCAACCAGCAGCACAACAAACCTAAAAGTACAGTTGGATTACCTGTTGGAAATTATTTAGAACAGGGCTACTCAGTTGATAGTATAACCCAGACAAATTCAGCTCCTAAATATAACTGAGAAGACGTGGCAGTGTTATTACCGTGCTTTTTCATATCTTTAAAGTTTCCCATATAAAGCTGAGGTCAGTCGTGTGACTGAATAAGGACAAGACTATTCATACATCTGTGGGATTCTCCTCTGCTTGTTTCAGCATGTTTTAGACATGTCTGTGACAGGATTAAGGTGCAGAAGCAGCTAACCCGAACAAATCCCCACTTCCATCCTGAAATACAGAGCTCAGCTTCTTGTATCTCAGTAGTTTTTCCTGACATTTTCTTGAAATTTCCTACCATTTTTACAGTTTGTTGGCTAAGCAGCAAAAGAAGCTTGCATCAAGCGTTTGCCTGCAAATAAGTGGGTTCTCTGAAAGCGTTCATATGTGGTGTCAGTTGTGTCATTACTGACACTGGAGCCAGCAAGCAACTGACATCCCTGAGGTTGAGATTATGGAGAAAACACCACAGATTTAACACGACCGGCAGTCATCTTAGTGATGAACCTCTTTCATTCCTTGACCCTGAAAGCTGATTTCAAAACTCAAAAGATAATCTGCTTGAATGAAGCAATAAAACTCAAAGGAATCACAGGGATAACAGCATCAACAGCTATAGGTGAGAACCCTGCCACCTTCTCCTGAGACACTTGCAGCCCTCACCGCCCTGAGGGGACAGATCCCTTCAGCAAATGATCACGACCCAGGTAACATCATTAGGCCACTGCTGTGTAGCAACGGCTCCATAGCAGCGTGATAAGCACAATCATTCTGCTGGGACGTGCTTACTGTGCAGGTCCAGGTGACAAGGATAATGCAGGCACTTGTTATCCTCGGCAGAGCTGTGCATCATTTGTCTGTTTTAGCTATAAATAAAAATTTGTCACATCTCAGAGCATGAAATCCAAACAGAACCCTGTTTAGCTGCTATTTGCTGTTTTTTGTTTTTGTTTGTTTTTTTAAGGCAGTTCCTTCAGACAGTTGTCGTTCACCTATAACTGCCCCTTAGGAGGATAACATACGCTCCAGTAGGTTACAGGAGTACAATTTTGCAATAGTTGGAATTGACTGCCTGTAATAATGTGAGCTACAAATATTCATTACCAACTGTGAATCACATCCAAACTCCTGTGATACTGCAAATGTAATTTGACAGGAAAGAGAAATGGAATCATTAACGGTATTGTCGGTATAAGCCTTGTATATTGGTATTGTGTTTCTTCCTCCTCCTGAAACCCTGGCTGGTTGTAGAAGATAGCTGCTTAAACAGAGCTGGTTCTAATAAAGGATAAAGGTTAAATCACGTTGAGATATGAGGATGAGCTGCACTTATTTCTTATGTACAACTTTACTTAGTTCAAGGTTAAAAAAAACACCCCATTTTTCAACATATTCATTGCAGAACATGGTGAGAGCTATTATGAAAACAAAAACTCAATATATTCTTAGGGTTGTGGAAGAGTTAGTGCAGGCATGTCCAAAGTCAGTCTTCGAGTGCTGCTGTTTTCGACGGCTGTGTCTGAACGTCCGCCTTAACGCTTATATAGAGCACTTTATAGAGGTTATGCCATTTTAGGTGAGTGTCTGAACATGTAGTGGATGAAAAAGTAGTGTAGTAGTAGATTTCACTATAAAGTCCAATATATATGTAGTCCTTGCTCTATTTCGTGATTGAGGGGTTTAGGTCGAATGTTCAGACACAGCCATTGTGTCTCAGCTTCAGCATAGCTAATTCTGATGACTGCAGTTTAGCAAAAGCCAATGGAAACCTCTGAAACCTACAGGACACCGACCCCCCGAGGACCGACTTTGGACATGCCTGATTTAATGCTTATCTCCAGGAATCATTTGGTGAGAGGCATAGTATCCTGGACATGTTACCAGTCCAATACAAGGCATCACAGAGAAACACACAACAACCACACATGTTCTTATACTGTGCATTATAGAGAGACCAATCAACCTTAACAGATACCACACATACGCAGAGAGCACATGCAAACTCCATCCAAAGATCTCATGAACTTTTTTCTTCAAGGATCAGTCCTTACTGCACCAACATGCAGCTCTGTTGATCAAACATAAAAGGTATAAACTAAATCTAGATCACATGGTCAAAGTTTAATGAGCTGAATGTTTAATACCTCCTGAAACCAGACAATGTACGTTATAAGCTTAGTGTAGAAGTACTTGGCCTAATTACACCAACAACGCTTTCAGAGTCTGAAGGAGTGTTTGGAGACGGGATCATGTTGAAAGGTGAGATAAAAGGATCACAATTACCTGATGCAACATGGCATTAAAGTTAAAGCTTTTCCTCCTAAACTACTTCTCATAAAAGATGTTCATCCAGAGTGTAGAACTGAAATGATGCATTAGGAGCACAGGTTGAAACAACTGTGTACATCAAGCACATTAACTTCAAAGCTGACACATAAGTAACCAGAAAGAGTTGCTCTGCATGTATTTGAGAAATGTGACTCAAAGGACAGAACAGCATCGTGGGTGTGAATCTGTTCATGAGAAGGACCTTTAACAAGCTGTTAAAGGATAACAGAGAATGAAGGAAAAACTATTTGACAGCAGTTGTCAAAGAAAAGGTAGAAAGGTTCAGGCATATTTTTATTTTGACATTTTAAAAGCTCACCGTGCAGATGAACGCATACTGACAGGCTGCTTTCAGTTGGATGTTTCAGGTTTAAATGGTAGCAGCTAAAGGTTTATTAATAAGCTCTGTTTCACCTGAAGACGTCGCCTTATTTAAATCATTTTGATCTAACAGATAAACAGTTTTTTTTATCCAGTCCAATTCATCTAACACTTTAGTTTGATTGTAATGCAGTCAATTCAAATTAGGCAATTGGTTACAAATTCAGTCAGACAAAACTGATCGTGACACTGACCTGTGGAAAGTTGTCCAAAAAAACAGACTCATTTATTATTTCAATAGACTCTCTTGTTCTGTAGAATCACCTGTTGAAAGGGAATAGGAATGACTTTCTTCAAACAGTTAAAAAAAGGTTCAGTGTGAGGGATGGTATACCTTGTAGTGATATTTGAATATATTTATTATCATCCCCGGTAGGGGTGGTAAATAAGTTATTTACTCAAATTTTATTCGGACTTTCATATATATTGTTTATCAACACACGCCCTACTGGTTGTGTGTTACAACAATAACTGAAAGTGTGAATTAAGCTCAAATCATGGTCAAAGAGATCATTCTGCACATATATGGAATAAATTCACCACAACTTCCATTCAAAATATAAGTAAGGAAAGTTTTTTTTCTTTTTTAATGATGTTAAATGATCTTCAATTTATAGTTCAGCACACACTACAAAGTAGAGACGACAAACGTGTTAAAGAGGCTTATCTGATGATTGAATTGTCTCTGCAAAATGCCTCAAGATGGCATGCTTTGTAAATTGTTTAATATAAAAACTGAATTATATTGTATTAATAAGACCAAGATGTGTTTTGGCCTCTTGCAAATTGTTATGATAGGGGAAAACTAACAGCATGCATCTATCTACCTTAAAACAACATCTATTTAGTTATCATATGGTGATAGTATCAGGCTGTCTGCCCTCAGCATGTGAATCAGGTCAGAGCCGGAACATAAACAGAGCTAAATCCAATTACAGAAGACCTGAGACTTTTCATCTTCCAGCTAGACAACACATGTAAAGAAAAAGCTAGAGTTTCAGTGGAGTTAAATGGGTTTTATCTGTAACTCCAACTGGTTTTCAACATTTACTCTTAGCATTCACATATACAATGAAGGGGTTGTGAAACCGATAGTCTATCCTTGACCTAGAGGGATTTTGGCCAACTTGTCTTTGCAGAATTACTGAATAGCCATATTGGAAAACGATGGGTTTCAGATCAGCATTTCCATAGGATTTAGAGGTTTATTTATTTATTTTAAGCCATTTAGAGGAGCACCTGTTGGTATGCTTTTGACCATTATCCCGTTGCGTAGGACAAGAACCTCCTATCTTATGGGAGGCACACCTCTGTTTTATTAGTTCACACAAAATTTGGGGATTTATTATATACATTGCTTTTTCAAATGTTTTATCCAACTTCATATTGTCAAACAAGTTTTATTCCAGTATTTCTTCTCATTTTTCAGTTCTGGCAAGAATCAAGTCTGTGTGTTGGTAATGAGAATGGACCAAAACTGTTATCAAACACTTCAATATGGAGATATTTACTTTGAAAACATTATTTTTAAAGCTGATAAAACTTGTTTAATAGATAAATGATATGTATTAATTCTTTGTGGTGGTTTTGTCGAATTCTAAAAGTATTTTGATCATCCAAAACATTCAATTGTAACAAAAAAAGCAAAACAGATTTTATAGTTTAGTAATATCTAATGAATATCTATATATTTATAGAAAAAACAAACTGGTCCAAAAATGTCCCCCTTTTCTCTCAATTCGTTTTCTAAAGCCGTCTAACTTTCTTTGTATTGGTTAGTATGTATTTCTTTTATTTTTATCTGAGCCCTATTTCAGAAGTCTGGTATGGGATTTATCATTTTCAATGCAGGAAGAGATACATCAGAGCTGATAGATAGAAATCATGTTTTCAGTTTTGTCATTCTCCCACTGCCTAGATGAAAAGTTTGCCAAAATGCCAGGCTGCTCAGAAGGAAAACAACATCACGCACCATCTATCAGCTGACACCCTGACAGGCAGCTGTTACGCCAAGTCCGTTTTTTTTAAGTCGAGTTTGCTTCAGCAAAAACATTCAGACAGGGTTGAGATCATGATTTGATTGTTAATATCTAAGGTTGGGAAAAACTACAAGACCCCATTAGATATCGAACCCTTTTCAATGATATATTTACATATTGATATCCAAACCATTTTTTTCACTATCATAGAAGAGAAAGCTATTAAAGCTCCTCCAATAATTGACCATGACATGTAAAAACAGATGTTCTCCATGTGTCAAACTCCCATCTTTAAGGCTGCCTCTGCTTCAGCATTCCTGAGACAATAAATTAGGTAACTAGGAGTTTTCACAACTTTACTGGATGGTGAGGAGATAATCAGCCAATTGATTAAGGTGTGTTTGACCTGGGACACATATAACAGCTATACTTGTTACACAGGAGGAATGAACTTTGACACTCCTGTTGTGGAAGGAAGAGTTAAGGGACATGATATAACTCAGTAAGGCACCTGCTGTGGCCATATATGACTTCAGTCGGAGGGATGTTTGCCCTTATTATTAGCTTTGGGAAGGTTGTGGCGTTTCTCACATGTTAACTCCAGTTTAAGTCTTGCAGTATCTCAATAAGATCACCAATGAGCTTTGAACCCAGCCCAGGACTTTCCATTTAATTCTCAGTCAATCCTTGTTGGAGAGATTAATTACTAAATAGATTAATTCAGGTCACTATCAAACTTGAGGTCTAGTTCAGCTTAATTTCTTTGCTGATTGTGTTATATATTGTCTTTCCAAGCATTGTCTAATTGGTGGCACAGTTCATAGGGGATTCTATGAAAAGCTGGCCAGGTCCTGCTGCAGAAGGTGTCCTACTAAAAATAAAACTTTTTATCTCCATGCTGCAACGTGGGTGTGTGGTTGTTTTTCTGGAATGTTTGTTTTGGTTGAGGTATAAAATGTCTTCTGTTCTGTAGTCCATGGAGATACATTTTGGACTTATCTGTCCAAAGATCCTCATTCTATAAATCCATGTTCTCTCTCCCATTTGCCTGTTATTTTCTTTGCAGTTGTTGCTGTTGTTGTTTTCACACATTCCATGGGAGTTAGATTAGTGCAGCCCTTTTTCTGACTATAAGAGGAATGTGCTTTCATGTTACCAGTATCCAGATGCTGTCGTTCCCCTGATTACTCTTTAATGTTTTTTTTTTCTTCTTTGAGCATTTTGCAGTTTGCATTCTAGAGGTTCTTGATTGGATGGTCGAACTTGGACGTATCAGAGTTTTTTTTAATACTGTTAACTCACCCATTGTAAATTGGAATAAATAAACAGGTGTCTTAAATTCAGTTAATACCCAAAATTACCTTTTTATTTATTCTATGAATTGTTTCATTTGGCCATGTCTTTAGTGTACTAGGCTGTCCATTCCAGATTAGATTACTTGGTGGGGGTGGCTTACATGAGCTATAAAATGAAAAACACACACGGAAAACTAACAATAGTATCTGTATAATTAGACATTTAGATATTTTTCTTAAAACGCCAGTAAACAAAGGGACCCGAGCAGCTGAAGACATCGATTTGCCCTAATGCAAAAAGCTCTGACATTACCAACAGGATCTGCAAAGAATTGCATGGAACAATTGTGAGCCGGTTTCCATGGTGAGGGAAGCTAATCAGTCATTTCTCATCTGGTTGAGTGAAACAAACGGAGCTGAAACCCCCCTCGAAATGCAGGGTTGGGATATTAACTGAAATAACAGGCTCTCTCTGTACCTTGACCTCCAGCGTGCCAACCCCAAAGATTAAACTCCTTCCAATGCCATCCAGAAATTAGATGATTACCACCTCGCATTAATTTGCCATTTCAACCCGAGGCAGACGTCAGAAAGAGCTGCTCAGAGCAGCGTAATTGTCCTTGTCTGGCACATGAGATTGTTGCTCATTCTGAAAAGAAAAGACACAGCAGCCCCCTTTCATTTGCCTCACGACGAAACTCTTTCTCAGAATATATGGTGAGGTAATTGAGCAATGAATTACTTTTTGCACCAGCACCACTCAGTGACACTGATTCTGAGGTGGTAATGTATTATCTTCCCCCTTTATTTGCATTTTATCCTTGGAATGACATGCCGCTGAAAAAATGAACTCCTCTTCTGCTCCACCAGTAACCTAAACTCTCAGACAGCAGCTGTTTTATTTATTTATTTTTTTGTTCTGTTTGTTTTTTTTCTCTCCCTGTGCAGGTGTAAGTTTTTACAAGGTGTTCATTGGGGTGTTTTCATTATGTGAAGTCACGTCTCTCGCTTTGACTTGTGATTGCTGTGATTCCCTAAAGAGGAGAAATAAATGAGTTCCCCATCAAGTAATGCAATCGGCTGTAGTTAAACCTTTCCACCATCAAAATATGATTCTATCTGCAATAATTGAGCACTCGGATCTACTTTGGATTACACCGCTGGAGAAAAAAATACATTTATGGTTGATAATTAAAGTTTGCTGAAGAACTGACAAACTGGATTGGAAAAAAAGGGAAAGGCAAAGGGTTACAAAAAAGCAAAACAATCTATAAGCTTGTAAGTTTATGGAGATTTCTAAGGGGCTTAAATGTCACAGCTATATTTGCCTTCAGGAGGACTTCTTTAAGTTTAATACTTGATCCATTCAGAGAATTTGAATTTAAAAAAAAAATCTGATGTATATCTATGTTGATAGTTTCTTTTTTTTTAAAGAATCAACCACTTTGTTATCATTTGTGGTTAATTTCTTATTTGAAATGTCTGCATTTGTCAAACATTCAACAGTCAGTTAAAAATGAAGACGGACAAAATATTGTAGCTTTTATTTTAAACAACCATGTCCTGTTATGGGAGTGAATTAACATGCAATATGCATCCGATAAAATCAATAAATAAATGTTTAAAAAAAAAATAGTAAAGACAGATTAACACCAAAAAAAAAAAAAAAAAAACTAAAAAAAAGAATATGCATCCAAACCATTTATAAAGGTAAATAGATCATATTGCCCTCCCATGTTAGTTTAACCCTAACCTTAACATCAGTTGACTTAAGACAATAAATTGTTTAGAGGCAGCTTATAAATGTATCAAAGATTAATAAACTATTAAGCATTAATACATTTCCTCTTTACCATTTATAAATGATGGTTTTGATGGTTATTGTAAAGTGTTACCAATCATTCTCAGTTGCTTTGCTCTGTTGTGAAAAAGGATAATTAAAGTAACAAAGAAAGTAAGAAAATATACTGACAATTTAAAGTATCAAAAACCCAAATGGTGATTATCAAGTGGCATAGTCAAAGCCTGGACTTTAAATCAGGTTAAAATTCTGTGCCGTCATCATTTATAGAAAACCCTCCATTATGGAAAACGGAATAAAACAGTTTTACAAGAAGAGAGGAAGGACGAATTCACAATGAGCTAAAAGCTTTTTGTTATAAACTCTTTATTAAAGTCTTTAGCTGCAATAGAAGCACAATAACTTATATAATTCAGAGGGGGATTGCTTTAAACATGAGCGCCAGGTTGGTTTGAAAAACTTGACAGTCTATTTGAAAATTGTGTGGATCTGAACTTCTGTAACCTTTTCCCAATGATAAAGGGGACACAAATCTATTAGCAGGATGAGATGAATCTGTTGTTATCTTCAGTCTGACTCTAATCAGGGAAATGTGTCAGCTCCAGACACTTTGGATGCTATCATTTCAATGGGAGATCAAATTTACCCTTGATTCAGTTTCCTGACGCTGATGAACAAACTTTGCTACTGTGGTACCTTTTAAAGTGTCCCTCAACACTGTAGATGATGAGGCTCTAATACAAGTTCAATTATTCTGCAACAGGATGTAGATTTGAACAATTAGACAGCGTACATATTACAATATATAACGCTGCTAAACATTAAAGCCTTGGATGGCTTACTGTGTATAATACTGCAAGTGAGCAATTGTGCTCTTTGGTTTAATAAGACTTTCCACACAAGGACGAAATTTTGATTTTAGAGTTGGGTTAGATTTCAGAATATTTTAATAAAACTCATCTATCAGTTTATTGTCTTTGCTAGTATGTTTAGTCCTTCTAGGTTTCTATAAGTTTCCCTTTCCCTTTTTAGCTTTGACAGTTTTTTTGAGGGACAATTTGAGGCGAAACGATCCAAGTTTATAACACGTTTGTAGATTTAAAACAGATTAAACAGCTTAGATGTGTAAAATCACATGTAATCGACTGTATTTTCTCCCTTTTAATAACAATAACACAACAATTATAAATGTTATTCATCAGCAGAAGTGTCTTATATCCTTTTTTTTTGAGAGTACTTGAGTGTGCGTCTTATTACCAAACACACACTTGTGTTGTTTTGATATCATTATATATGTTGACTACCATTGATTTTCAGTCATTTTTTTTCCAATCTTTTCTATTCTCTAACCCTAAAAATGACCCTAAACCTATCCAACACCAGTGCATACCTCACCAAAATCCTAACCTAATTGACGCCTTAGCCCTAAACCTAACAAAGCAAAACAGCTTGTGAGGACCGGCCAAAATGCCCTCAGTTCTAAGGTTAAAAACTGAAACTGGTCCTCACTCTTATTCTAAAACAGGAGCACAAGGACCCACACGCGTCACATCTGACACCAGTTCCAAGATTAGTGTAAAGTAATACATCTGATATTATAACCCTTCCACATTATGTGACCAAATCAGAAGAACGAATGCCAAAGTTACAGCATCAAAGCCTGTTGCCTTCAACAGACCTACATGCTTCTAAAAAAACTAAACATTTTAGATATCTCAAAAATGAAAAAAGTACCGAAAGTGGAAAAATAGATTTGCCACCCTACAGATCTAATTACAGTAGCGCTTAGGACTTCAGCCCTATAAACATCCAATCACATTCAATTCAGCGCTTCGGATGTTTGTAACATGAGCAACTCAGGAGTGACGTTAGAGACAGAAACAAGAAAAGGCAAAGAGCCAATCAGGAGTGGGCGGTCTAAACTCAGGGAAGTGGGCTTCAGTTTAAGCATCTGGTCTTATTCTTCGATGTGTCTTTGGGTTGTGCAGCATAAAACTGTTTTTGTATAGTAAAAAGTACAGGGTACCAAAACAGATATTTAAAAAAGTGCAGGGGACATGTCCCCAAACTACGTCCATGGTTCCACTCTCTCCTTTACTTCTCCAGAGTTACAAACAGTCATGAATGCTTGTTTGACAGAATAGCTGCTTTCATTCAGGTTAATTTAAGGACTCATAAAAGTACATTTACACAACAGTGGAAGGATTTCATAATACCTTAACATAATACCTTAACATTTTGAGCCCTGCATTTTAAGGAAAATGCTGTGAGTCTGCTGGAAGCCAGGAGGAACAAGGAACAGAACAGAGTGTTCCTGGAGCTGCTTCAGACACTCTTTAAGAAACGTCTCCGATAATCATGACGTTTCTGGTTATTGCTGTAATAAACAGTAATAAACAAATGTGCATGACTTTCCACTAAAATCCTTTTCATAAAAAAGGTTAAATGTTATCGCTTGGTTTGATGCTGCAGACCTACAGGAGACCATGTCTTTCACTCTCCACTCACTTTTCAATCGAACTTATGTGATGACAGGAGAGGTGAGAGGAGATTGTTTTACACACAACAGTATATGGCTTCTTTCAGCATGGGGTTAAATATCTTTTTAGGCATTTCCAAATTTCCTATTTTACAGCATATGACAATTCAATCAATGATTATTGACAAACACTTCAAATGAGAAGTAAAGGCTCTGGATTTATCTTTCGGTCCATCATCATGTTCTAAATGCTGTTTGCATTATATGATAACACAAGTGTGTTATTTTTCACAGTTTTAAGTCAGTTTGGATTTTTTTGCAGACAGTATGATTTCTTCTGAGCTTTAATCCTCAATAGCTTGTCTATTTGTTCAATGACTTAAAAACAGTTTAAAATAAAGAACCTTGGCACAATGGACATCTTTGCCTGAATGAATCCTCCTAAAAGACGAAGCTTTGAGCACCTTTCCATATCCAGGTAGTCCTTGTTTAATTCTTCAGCATAATTTTCAGTAAACAAGTAATTGTTATCATGTTGCACAAAAACTTAAAGTCAAAGCATTCCTATAATTTGGGGAAAAAAATAAACTTTTAGAATGACTATTCTGTAGCCAAGTGCTTTCTTGAAATTTAAATACGGTTTAGAGCAATTGGGATTGCAGTTGTGGGTTTGAAAATAAAAAAAGTGTTTGGGGATGAGCTGATACCGATCCACACATTCTGATCCACTGACTTCAATTTTATGATGATAATGCTGATAACATCACGGCGCTCAGCGCACATCGCAGACAGTCAGTATCATCATTATCTCATGAAGATGTGTAAGAAATATGCAGACTGTTTGGAGCAACGTACTAGTTTGTTCTACTTTCCAACTGAACCTGCAACCTTCCTGGGAGCAGGAGGTGAGAGACAGGTCAAGCACCTGTTTCCAAACCGCACTCAGTTTTGTTAAGGTAAGCAGTCAAATTTCTCAGAATAAGCAAGATGTTTTCTTTCCTTTAACCATGTATGCTGTTGTCATAGTGACATGGCTTGCTTCTACTCTGCCTTAATAAAAACAGACTAGTGCATCAGGATATCAGAGACGCTTGCATTTGCAGCCTCAATCCTGTTGCAACAGCTGATAAGATGACTAACTTTGTGATTCTTTTGAGGTTTTTGTTGTTGTGGTTCAAAATACCCAACAATGATGACTTTTCTTACACGGCAAAGGAATTAAAGGTTAATTCATTCAACGGTATCAGATCAGTATCGGCAGATACACTCAGGCCATGTATGGTATCGGATCACAAAACAATGGATCTCTAATTGTAATAATTGAGGTGGTGTTCAGTGGAAAATTATCCAAAACCATGTAGAACAGGGTCAAGTGGGTACTAATGGAAAAGAGCCAATGAGTAACAAAAGTGGTTTAAAGTCGATCTGTGGGAAACATATTAAGCTATGATAAGAAGTGCTGACAGAAATATTTGTCCTGAGATTTAAATAAGAAATGCTTCTCATAGGGACACAATACCGAACCCGATCGAATCCCTTACATATTAATATTGCATCGTTTTTGTTCGAAAAGTTTTTGGGGATATAAAAAGACTGCCATCAGTATGTAAATGTCAAAAAATACTTCATTAAAATAGAGCACAGAATAATTGAGATAAACTTTAAGGCAGTATGAACAGTGCTGATATTTCACAGTAACATTAAAGAGCATTACTAAACAAAAAGCAGACACCAGTCATCAGTCCAACCAAAAAAGGAGGAAATATTTATTTGAAATTGTTTAAATGTCTCAAAGTTCCACAATCTTGGTTCAAACTCAAAGAGGAAGTCTGCGAAAGAACATTAGGCAACTACAAAGACAGCGAGGCAAGGCGAGGGAAGCTCAGTTTCACAGTAGAGATTTCAGATGACCTCCATCTGTTAAAAGAAAAAAAAATCTGGCCCACTTGTGCTGACAAGTTTTACTTGATAGTTTTTAAATTTTAAACAGCACCTGACATTCTTCTGGTTTATGCTAATCGGCTGCTGCTGAGCAGCTTTTATCTACAGTATAAGCAGAGACAGGTGTTTTCAGTCTTTATAATAAGAACGTACTGTTATAACTAGCCTTAGAAATTTTCACAGCAATACTTTAAACTTTTAAATCCAAATTTAAAAGGGAAAGGTGCTTTTTTTTATTCCAAAATATTAAAAATCGATCAGACAAAACAGTCCAAGAAAATGACCAAATTATTTCAGGAGCACCAAATGTTTTCAAAGCAATAAAACTGATCCCAAACCAATTTATACAATGTTGTGCATTTTCCATAAAAAAGGCAACATTTAAACTAAGTAATGTCTAAAAGATGAAACCTGCATAACCTGCAAAGGATTTCATCTAATTCACAAATTATAGTCACAGAAATATGCAAAAAAGATCAAGACACTCTGGAGTCCTTTTAAAAAATTGGGATATAACCCGAAAAAAAGAATAAGGTCCTCATGTTTCTTATGCTTAGTTTGCACCTGCCAGGCAATTTTATAAAGGAACCAGTGATGGAGAACAGAATGAAACATGCCAACAGACAGCTCCTGTCTATTTGAGGAATAAGAGTTGTTAGTAGAGCCACAGGAGTCATTGATGCATGTTATGGCTTTTGCTTGACAGGCAGAACCCATCTATACAAGATGTTTTCACCAGGTTGGTCATTTTTTGGGTGGTAATGGATTTGAAAGAAAAGAAAAGAAAAAAAACCTAAATCGTACATATTGTCGGCATCACGGACAGTGATACAAATTACCATTCAAGCTCTTTTCTTCAACTTGCAAACCCAAATGGACAGGTGGCTGACAGAAAAATAGCCCAAAATGCTAAACCGTCTCAGCACTTTGCAGCCGTTCAACAGAAAGAAATGTTTTCAGGAAATGTCATCCAGTGCGAAGAGCACATTATTTTTATGGCAGATCCTCCTTCTTGGGCACTTCGTTTTTTCCTACACATATTTTCTACACATATTAACAACACCTTACAGTTTACGATGCCTTTCAAAAGTGTCAATACACCTTGAACTTTCTGTTCTGACAGGATTTTTTTTGTCCTTTTTTCACTTAATTACCAACATTGTGTACGTAATAGTTGCTTGTAAGTTTGGAAGGGAGGAAAAATGTTTTTTTTGTTTTTTTTTTTTTTGTTTTTTTAAATCACTGTAATACTCCAAACTAGAAAAACAAAAAGGTCGCCCCTGTTAGTAATTAGAAGGCTTAGGTCCTAAAAGCACATCCGCGGCTTTGAACACTTTATAAAGGAGTATAGAGGGTACAACTGTAAAAATAAAACATGGCTACCCACCTAATCTCACACGCCAGGCAAGGAGGACATTAATTACACAACCAGACTAGAAGCCCTTGGCTGCTTTGGGGGAGCTGCTATGATCCTGCAGCTCAGTTCAGAGAATCTATTCTCAGTACAACATTTAACTGTACTACTAATCTGCTCTTAATGAAATGGTTGCAAGATTGTTAAACTGTTTTTAAAAGGCTGAAAGAATTTCCCATGTTGAGCTCCAACAGAATGGTTTCCATTTATTTATGTTCCAGATCAATATCTAGCTGTTTATGGTGAAATATTTCAAGACGTACAAATACTTGGAAATAAAAAGGGCTGTAGTCATTTACTATGAAATTTTAAAGGCAAGTTGCATCAATTTCAAATCTGATAAGGATTTCATCATGTAGCAGGAAAATATATATATATAAAAAAAAACCTTTTGATAAGACAAACATCTTTCACTGGTTTTGAATGATGTAACAATATCAGACCAAGCGAAACTCATCACTTGGCTAAACATCAATAAATAAGGTGGTAAGTTGACAGCCATCCCTTCTCGTATATTTTGTCGATATTCTGTAACTGAATAGGCTGTTATTTTTAACTCAGAAGCTTCGTCAGGCAGCCGATCCAAAACACCGATACAAAGAACTGAAAGGTAGAAGTTGAGTCGGTGCTGGAGGGGCTTTGAGTGGAAGTGAGATGAAAAACAAAGGAGCAAAGTAGCATCACACAAATATGTCTTTGAGTTTCATGTCATCGCAGCTGACTAAGCCAATCCTCCTCCATCCGCTGTTTGCCCCTGCATTAATCCGTTTTCTTCTCTTTGGGATCCTTTTCTCCGACATCCTCCTCTTCTTCAGGGCCTTTCAGCTCAGCAGCTTGTGGCTGCTCCTCTTCCTCCTCGTCTTCTTCTTCCTCCTCATCGGTGAGGCCCTCCCTTTTTTCGTCCAAGCTGTCATCCGATTCGGCTGTGCAGATGCCATAGCACATCAGGCTGATAACGCCGAGCGGGAGGCCAAACAGGAAGCAGCCCAGTAGAGGAGAGCTGCGGAAAACCGACTGATGTTGGAGGAAAAAACAGAAGCAACCAAAAACCAAAGAAAGGGAAGAGGGGAGGGGAGGACGTGGCAAAAAAGAACAGGGAAAGGAAGCAAGATTAATAACTTAACAGTCCAGGATTCTGCTTAAATGAGCACAAACTTAACAGGTGTAAAAGTAATTAATCATCCGCATAAATTTACATTCGCTAAGATTCCTTCCATTGTTAAACTCAGTTCTTTCTTGTTTTAATTAGGTCTGGATTACGGTCAAAGCTAGAGGCTCTCCTGTGGGGTCCAAGATCTCCAAACGGATTCAGTTTTATAGCAAATATGCTGTTTAATGATCCTTTTGATGATAATTTACGTTCTCAGTGTTAGATGTACACAGAGGTTATGTAAAAGAAAATGTTCGCCTCTTTTTAATTACCTTGGATATATGATGATAATAAATACATTTACAGAGCTGCAGAAAATATAACTGCGCGTTCAAAATCAGTAAACTTGTAAAACCACCAGCTCAGCACTGTTTGGGGACTCGTATGTAATCTATCATCCAATGAGCTTCCTAATCTACAAAGAACCATTCTACACTAAAACTATGCTAATTCATCCATGCTGTTCGTATCCATCTTCCACCAAATTGAACTTCAATCCAAAGGAGGGATGTTTTTCTAATTATTCTCTGCATAATTTTTTAATTAAAAAAAGAGCCAATATTGATTTTACAGTAATTAGATCCATGTTTGTATTCTTGACTGCCTCACAGTGAAAACTCATTTCACATTTGCAAAATGATCATGGATGAACCTCAAACATGGATGGACAGCTGTTCATTTGTAAATTCAGATTTTCAAAATTGTTTACAAGTAAAGATATAGAACCTACACTGCAAAAAAAAAAAAAAAGGATTTTTTTAGGTGTTTTTTTCATTAATTGTGTGCATTTTTTCTTAATTTTGAGCAGGTAAATGAGACACTTTGCTAATGGAATAAAACTATTGACATTTAAAAAAACAAAACAACAATTCTATCGTCTCATTTCAAGTGTATAACATTAAATATTTTATTTCAAGAGTAAAAATACTCATTCCATCAAAATACCTACTCAAATTAAGGGTAAAGTTATTGTAAGAAATCTTTATTTATTTTTAGATAGTTTTAGCAGTGTATGCAAACTAATTATCTAAAGAATGGTATAAACAAATTTATGAACTACTTTGGTATAAAAAACAGGGATTTGATTTAATTCAAATTTCTTCAATTATTTGATAAAGACTTTGAAAAGAAACAAACGGTTGTTGATTTATTTGGGCCTCAAGCGTATCTCTAATTACCAATTAGCTGTTTCCAAATGCAATACTTACAGATGACACCAGGCATTTTTTTTCTCCTTACTATCTGACATTAAAGTATACCAAAATTAAACTCATGTAAACTACCTTTCAATATGATAAATATTATAATGAAGAGATGGTTTAGAGATTTTTTTTTTACATTTTCTTGCTAACTACCTCAATGGTTATTTTATCTCAATCCTCTTAACTTTACTAAAGAAAATGTAGAAAAGAGTCATTTTCAATCAAACTTGAAAGTTGACCCCAACTGATGCAGTGAGGATGTCAAACTGGCATCAGCGTGGACGGAATAAGTCTTTTTAAATTTTGCAACCCTATACTGTGACATTTTAACATTGCATTTTTCAAATCAGATGTAAATTATTGCTCCTGAATTATCTGCGCTGTAAAATAACATTGGTTCCAGTGGTTTCAGATCATTGCTGGTTTGAGCTGTAGTGGTTATTTGGTTGCTGCTCAACCCAAACTTAATTTCATCTCTGGGTAACAGTATGGGTCAGATGGATGAAACCAAGTGGGTGCCTGAAGATGACAATAATCCCTGACAACACATTAAATTGGTTTTATAAGGGATAAAAGAGCTTCTGGAGAGGTCCCAACCTCAACTCACTGATTACCAAACATGTTGGCTCTATGCTAAGAAACCAACGAATTAACTGGACCAACTTTGCTGGAGAAGTGGACCAGTAAACAGTCAGACTTTGTCAAAAAGCTTTTCATTACTTGGAAACATATCTGCTAAAGTTCAGCTTTCAGATTAACTAAAGGGAATATTAGCAAGGATTATTGGTATAACTGAGCCTCAACGTACAATAACAACGAATGATTTGGTGAGTCTGATTATGAGTGTAACTCATCTCATTGGTCTGTTTTTCTGGTTTAAATGAAGCTGCCAAGCTGTTCCACATGTTCGCTGTCTGTTATGGGCGTTTTAATAAGAAGCAGGATGCAAGCGAAAGTCAGATGAAATAGGGGTCAACAGGGCACCTCAGCTTAACTTTGCTCTGTAGTTTCATCTGAACCAGTCAAGTTCTGTGCTTTACTTCTCGGCTCCCTCTCACACATTAAAAGCACATCCTAATAATTTGATATGTATTATGAGATGTTCTGGAGTATGTGACTGTTTAATAAAACCACCAAAACGCTCTCAACAGACGCTATTTACAGATCAAAACATATCAGCCGAAAGCACGCTGTTATTCATTTATTCATTTTCACTGCACCGCTGGGTTCGGTGTGTTTATCAGGCAGATCACAAATGATTTGCAGAAACTTATGCAGGATTCAGCTCTTTCAGCGTTAATTAATTTTTGTCAAATCATTTTAGGATGCTTGTTATTGGAGGTGAAAGGTGGGTCTTTTATAATGAGTTTGTCTGGCTTTCTTTTAACTTGAGTTTTTGGTGTATGATTTTTTTTTTTTTTTGAAATTTGTTCATGTTTCAGGTCTTTTTTTTAGTGTACAGTTAAAATGTCTGGCTTTGAATCTATCTTAGTATACAGGCCTTATATAATCTTTACAGTTTATTAAGGGGAAACTGATGTTATGGACTAATTATAGGGTTGTCATATTACTTAAATGTCAAACTCTATATCGTTATCTGGGAAAATATTAAATATTTGATACCATTTTCAATAGCAAACAGATAAAAAGAATAAAAAATAGCTCAAAAAAAGTTATCATGAAAACCTATTGTTTTCAATCTCAGCATGAAGCAACAGAATCACATAATAGTTAAAGTGTGCAAATAAATAAAAAATGAAGAAATTGAACCCAATTTCACCATCATTAAATGTTTTTTGACATTTTATTTGTTTAACGAACTAATAAACCAAAAATGTAAATGTAGCATTGAGTATCAATATTTCTAACAGCTCTGGCTAATGCTAATGACTATTCCTAGAAAATAAACAGCTCTTGCTTTAGAAATGAGGGATTGTTCAAAAATTATTGATACTTCTGATATATTTAGGTTTAAGGAAATCTTTAACCTTAAGAAGATACTCATTTCTCCAGAATGGAGGTTTTGGAGCCAGCTAAAAAAAATCAGGTGATGGCGAGGAGGCTTTACAGCAGGCTTCCCCAATCTCGGTCCTCGAGGGCCGGTGTCCTGCAGCTTTTAGAGCTTTCCCTGTTTCAGCACAGCTGATTTC
>JAUZNJ010076847.1:0-24685 GCA_034780135.1 Jordanella pulchra
AGACGGAAAGCAGAAATCAGCATCTGAACCCTCAGGGCTAAGCCCCTGATATGCTAGAATCCTAGATCCGCCCCTGCCTGCAGATGAAGGTGAGGGGAGTGAATGAGTCATTTAATTCCCAACCTCTGCACAGGAGGTGCTTTAGGAAACGAGCGTCGAACAATACGGGAGACTCTTTAAAGCCCCATCTACATCAAAAACAAAACCACCCGCCTTCCTCTCAGCTTTCTTCCACCTAGCTGTTACAATGCTACATCTCTGTTAAAATCATCCGCTTTTTGTCACTGCATTTATTTTAGACCTTAACTGATGTAAAAAAGAAAACAAAAAAACAAGCTGTTAGCAACAGTTGCCTATTACTTGTTTGAGTTTCTGGAAATTTGTTTTCTTTTTTCATTACATTCATCTACATTTCCATGGATTATGCTAACTTGTGCCTAAGCTAGGTCTCCCACGTCTGGTCTTGGTTTGGCCTCTGGTTTTGTTTTAAAGTATCCAAGGATGTTTCCATCTTTCAGCAAATAGTGATACACTACGGTCATTTTTAGGTTGTCTATTCTTCAGCTATGGTGATGATATTAATAAAAATGCTAAATAAGCAAGTTTTGTAACCAGACTAAAGCTCTAAGTTGGCACATTTTATCTATATTCCCCACAAGAGACCTGTAGTTTATATATAAGAAAAATAGTAAAAAAAAAAAAAACAAACATCACAGACAGCATCATGGGCTACAGGAATAAGCTGAGGACACTAATAGTTTTGGATTCTTCCTCTGCTAATTGTAACAGAGTCTGATTTTCCTGCAGCAGCATCTGTTGTTCAAAGTGAGAACTGTAATGAAACCCAAGTGCCTTAAACAGCAATGTAAAAAGAAAGATGGCTGGTTTTAACACCAGAACCACCATTCGAAACGACCTATATTCTTTACCGTAGTTTCACACCTTGGCCTACCGGATCTGCGGTAGCTTTATATTCTCACAGGCAAAAAAAAAAGGAAAATATAACTATGAAGAGATGACTTATGACATGTATAAAATCGGGTCCAATGTAAACTGATGCTTCACTCTAAATCAAAAGCTTACGTCGTATGACTGCTGTTAAACGAAGAGAAGAGCTATGCTGATGTACAGAGGAAGGAAAATGCAAACATGTTGAAGCGTTTATATTTCACAGAAGTGGAACCTTGGACATTTAGTAGTGTACTGTAAACACACCTAGGTTGAATGCAGGGTTACAGCATTGAAGTATGTTCGCTGCATGGACACATGATTCCCACCCCCTCACACACACACACACTCAGTCAGGCAACAATGCAGCAGTTTCATAGCCTGTGCTCATTTCCTTGACAACAACATATACACAGCTGCATTAGCTCAAAGCCCTAATGGCGCACACATTCACAGGAAAAAAAAAAGTGTCCAGTTGCTCTGGAAAAAGGATCTCCAGCTGCAGAACAGGAGGGCAGTGTGGAGACGAGAGGAGGGAAAGCCAAAAATAAGTTTGAAACAAAATATGTAAAGCATGAGCAAAAGTCTGATACCCAGCTGGCATTTAAAAGTAATATAAGCAAATTTTAGTAGCTCATCTGATAAGAGAGGCTAACATGAATGATATATTTTTCATTGGTATTGTGACTAATATGCTGTCAGCAACAGCTGCCAACAAGATAACATGAGATTCAGGGTGTGTAAAAAAAAAACAACAAAAACTCGGCAAAGGAGTTAAATATAACAAAGACTCACATCACTGCCTGGATCTCCGGGCTCTCCATCATCTCCTTTGGGTCCGGGAGTTCCCTTGCTACCCTGTAGGTCAAACAGCAAATGTCCAGAGGTCACATACATGAAAATTAGCATGACAACCAATTTTCCACTGCAGTGATTCAATCAAGGGCTTCTGCACTCAGAGGTTTCAGCTTAAGCTCTGCAAGTCGCTTCATTTCATCTCTTTATGACGTAATTCTTAATCAAATGTGTTACCGAGAAGGATACTGAATATAAATGTTTAATAATTAGGTTAAAAAGCGAATTTAAATGATGACCCACCGGCTCACCAGGGTCTCCTTTGACACCAGGATAACCCTTTAAAAAAACACATCAGAAATTTTTATTATATCTTATTCAATTAATAGATGAAATATCAAAGAATCAATTAAAAATCAAAGTTTTACTTGGAGGCCTTGACAGCCTTTTGTGCCGTTCCCTTGAACACCAGGCTCTCCCTGAAATACAGAAAAACCCCAGAACATAAAAAAGTCTCAGTTCAAGATGTATGATGGATGGCACTCATTAATCTCTGGAACCGCCCCAGAATCCCCCTTCCTCACCCTATCTCCCATTGGGCCTCTGTCTCCTGGTGGTCCTTTGATTCCTTCTGATCCTTTGGAGCCCTGGGTGATAAAAACAAAGATTACAAACAAGTGAAGTCTCACAGGACTCATCATCACCAGGTCAGGGTGTCAGAAGGAAAACCCATTAACACATTTTTTGGCAAAAAATTAGCAAAAAGTATGATGCAATCCTCTTATTTTAATTCTCATAATTGTGTCGTTCTTGTGGGGGAAAGTTTTACTGTTGCTTAAAAGTCAGAAACTGCAATCCGATGAACTTCCTGCCGTGTGAGATAAGGGGCACGATAAGGAGGAGTGCTGACTTGAATAGGTTTTCAGCTGGTGTTGCTTGGAAATGAGAGGAAATGCTTTTGGACCGATATGGAGACTACAGGCTGCAGCATCATTAGCAGGCTTAAATCTGTGCTTCAGCCATCTTTGTTTGGGTTTCTGTTTTGTGCACCCGAGCGACCAGAGAGTATTTATTAACCCTTCACTTCTTCCACTTGTTGTTATTTATTCTAAAACCAAGCTGCAGTTTTCTTTCTTTCTATAATAAGAAATTAAAAATGTGTTTTCTGACATTGGCTCAAACTTACAAAACATTAAAGAACATTTAGAGACGAAGGTAAATAAGTAAGCACACCAATGTTTTAATATGTTGTTGACTTTTTTTCAGCTATTGTCCTCCTTTCTTCTCCACAGATTATCTTAAGCTCAGTCAGGCCTCAGTCTGCTCCTCCTGTGTGTTTCGGCTCATTGCCATGTTAAAAGGAGGCTCATCATCTTGATCTAAAGCTCCCTGTTGCATGTTTTCTGGCAGACTCTCTTTCAGGAACGCCGTTTTGCTTTAAAATAGTGATGCTCTTAATCAGCCCGTTGGTCAGTGTTTGATTTCTTTAAGGAATGTCTCTTTGACTGCAAAAATGTCTATTTTGTTTCACTGGAAAAAGAAAACGTGATTTTCCTGGTTGGAGAATCTGAAAAAGAATCTAAGCTAAATTTAGGCAGGCTATCGATAATCAATCAATCTTAAAGGGGACTCTCATGTTTGGATAGGAGTCTTCCTAAATCTCCAGTGGATTCCAGGTCAACTTTTTGACCAAGGCTGTTCTTCCCTGATTAGTGAGTTTGGTTGGACGATGACGACCTGAGAGGATCCAAACCTTTACTTTTTCCAAATAATGGGGTGAATAAAACTGCTCTAAGAGGATAATCAGTGCTGATATTTTTATGGTTGGATACAATCTTGCCTGGAAGCTCTAAAGAAAGTTTTCTGTCTTTACTTCTTGATTTCTGCTCTAATACACAGTGTCAGCTGCAGGACTTTAAATAGACAAAAATGTATACTGTATATTCCAATTCATGATCACTAAGCTGAATAAACCTCTAATGATAGACCATTTCACAGTGGAAACTGAATCAACCACAATTCAACTTTTATTATATCAAAAATGTGAGAATGCTTAAGGATCTATTTTGTTTCTTTTGAATAAATTAACTAAAATTGTCACAAATTAAAATTGCACTTTGTAACTGTGAGATTAAAACACTGTACTGACATTTATTTAAGGATAAGTCTTCATCATATATTGTGGAACTGTTGAATACTTAGATTGGTTAAATCAGGACCGAGAAAGTTAACGAAGAAAATCCAATTTGGGCATTTAATAAATGAACAACGAACATGACCTACCTCGTTTCCAGCTTCACCGTCGTCTCCCCTGTAGCCAGGAGGGCCGGCTCTTCCTGGCTCACCCTGGAAACCGCAGGTAATGAGGCAGTTAAAACAATCAGCCAGTGAAAACAGGTTCATTATTGTCAATCTGAAGCCGAAAACAATCAGCAAAATTATCACATTTTTATGAAAACTGTGTTTATACTTCTTTTAATATTTTGGGTTATCCCGGTTTAAAAAGAATATCCTTAATATTAATCAGCACATAACGGCACAAAGAAGAAAGTAGTTCTTTACTATTTAATAATTTTTCAACATTTAACATAGTAACACATCTTTAACTGGAGTCATTTGCTGTGACACCGTCCTGTTTCTCATAGTTACTCAAGTGACATTTTAAGTGACTGTTTCAATTAAAATAAGAACAACAAGAGAACAAAGTATTCAAGTAAAGCAGCTGAGTTTTGATCATAATCTAACTCTGAACTACAGCACAATCAGAGTAAAAATTCAAACATTTAAATGCAAAACATCTGTAAAGAACAGAGCCAACTGGCACTTCAAGCGGGTTAGTAGGGAGAGATGAAAAGAAAAGTCTTCTAACTGACTGTTTGAGGAGAGAGTGGCATTAGATACAACAATTAAATGCCAACTTGTCTTTAGTAAAGGCATGAAATAACATCTTCTGCCCTAAAACCCTACTCTACAGGGACTGAGGGTCAGTCTTTCAACATGACTGTGCAAATTCTCAGTCATCCGAATCATGAAAACCCGATTCTCATTCAGGTCTTAAAAAGTAGGTGCTGAAACGTCTTCAGAAAAACTGAGCTAAACTCCCGTCTCCTTGGATATAAGCCTGTTTTTGTTTTGTTTGCTTTGTTTTGAATCAGGGGTGATAAAGATGCTGTCCCGACCAGGACCACCTTGCTGAAGACATTTGGAAACTTAATGGGTTTTTTTTTTCAAATGAAAAATATTAAACAGGTACATAATTACTAAGGGTGGAATTAAGGCCGAACAAAACATGAATATTTTGGAAAATATTTCCTCCCCACTATCAAGCATGATGAGCAATCTAGTTCTCTTTCTGTTTTCTCTTTCAAAAAGCCCTGGTTACTTTCTCAAAGTGGAACGAGTCTATAACCTTTAGAAATACTGGATGACTTAGCATGAAAACCTGGAGAACGTGACCAGTAAATTGAAAACGAATCATCGTGGAGTCTCGCAGGAGAAAGGATTCACCAGACAAACTGTGTACCTTCATGATTTTCAAGATCGCCAGATCTCTCTCTGTATCCTCCAACCTTGTCAAAATGTCAGAGGAGAGAACTGACTGGCCGTAGTTGTAAAAACATTCAGAAAAGAGGTGCTGCTATTTGTGTAAAAAAAAAAGGATTACATGTAAAATACATTTCTTTGCAAAGACTTTTCTCAGCATTCAATAGCAATAGCTGCAATATATCAGTGGTATCAGTATTAGCTGAGAGGGATGTCCTGAATCAGAGAACAGATCAGTGTGGGTGTGAACTGGGTGTGAACTGGCTTAACAGTGGAAGAGCTAGTAGCCCCAGCTACTCAGATGTTCCATGTGTTTAAGAAGATCAACTATAGCTGCCAAGCATGTTCTGAGCTCCTGTGAGCAAAGGAGTCCCACTCAAAAGAACCATTGAAGAGTTCGGACATCACAGCTAACGTAACGTCTTATTTATATTTTCCTGCCTACCGCCTCGTTAAGAAAACCCTACTCAGGGTTTGGCTCCAGCAGGTGGAGAGAAGAACTGAGTCAGAGGGGAAAGAGTGAGTGGTGATGGCGCAGTAAAGAGGAGTAGATGCTGAGAATTAGAAACGGGAGGAGTGGGCAGCTCTCACGAGGCCACAGCTTGGCTCCTTCTGCTAAGGCAGAAGGAAATATAAAAAAAAAGCACATGCTCAAGAGCTAAGATGTGCATGGGAATTAGTAAACTACATCTGCAAAGTGGGAAATAAATAAGAGAAAAAGAAAGTTTGTTTTTATTATGTGTGTCTTACAGGCTCTCCGTTGTCACCGGTTGAGCCCTCCCTCCCTGGCTCTCCACGTGGTCCCGGATCCCCCTAAAAGGCAAAAGAATAATTTTATAAAATGACCTACAATTCATACAAAACACATGAAGCCAATCTTTACACAGCCAGTTGTATCGATGGGAGGGGGTGAGGGGACTCTTTAAACAACAGTTCAGTTAGGGTTAGTGTTCTTGTTGATTTAGCTCAGTGGCCAAACTGGTTTTCCTCAGAATTTCGGGAGAAACCCAGCCTGGAATCACTGAAAACAAATCATTCAATTATCTCCTCATCTATGCTTCAGTCACTTACAGGATCTCCTTTACCGCCTCTCCTTCCTCGAGGACCTGGCTCCCCATTGTCGCCCCTAAACCCCTGTGTAGGATTTGAAAATAGATTACCACAAACTCAGACTTCTCTGGAACATAAACACTAACATAAAGTTGATATCTGTTCTACTAACGGCTTCTCCTCCTTGTCCAGGTGCTCCGGGTCGGCCCTGAAACACACAGACATACAGGTAATTAAAAGGTGGATTTAAAGCATGTAAAGGTTACATTGGTGGTAAGAAGAATTGATGTCACCTACATCTTCACCAGGATCTCCTATGTTCCCAGGAGGTCCACGAGTGCCTGGATCTCCCTGTCACAGAGCATACACTTAGACGCATGTGACAGCTGCAGCTCTGTCAGCTCTTCATTTTTCAATGTTTCAATCGACTTACCTTTGGCCCTGGAGGTCCATAGTTTCCAGGTCTTCCCGGTTCGCCGATTCTTCCAGGTTCTCCCTAAAAAAGTCAGCATCTTAAAAGTGGCTGCCAGAAAGAAATCCGAGAAACCCATAGTTTAAGAGTCATCTCACTTTAGCTCCTTTATTTCCATATGGACCAGGGTCACCCTTCGGTCCAGGCTCTCCCTTCAGGCCCTGTAGAAACACAGCGTAAGGACTGATTTTAGTGGAAGGTAGACAGAGGTAGCCAAAGCCAAAACGGTCTGCTGTACTTGGATGATCATATAAGCTCATGTGCAAATGTGTTTACAGCAAGAAGACCTGGCTTCATTAATTTAGTCTGACAGCAAAAATGTAAACAAAGCCGTGATCAAAGAGGCGAGGGGCCTCTGTCTGTCTGCCTTATGGGATACAGACGCAGGGACATTCCCCAACACAAAAACCTTTTGAATAAAATAATAGGGGATTAATAAAGATTTTTTTATATATCCGATGCACTGAATTTTTCTAACTTTGTTTAATCTTTAGGTGAAAAACGACTGAGTATACAGCCGTCTACAGGCTCTCCCAAATGTTTCCTTACCCCTTGAACTTCTGTCACCTAATGGCAAATGTCAGCATCATTGTTGGACTTGATACACCAACAATTATGAGTGTGGATTTGCATTTGTAGTCAGCCCATCAGAGTAAATACTTTCTAGAACCAACTTTTACTCTAATTACAGGTGCAAGTCCTTGGGATTACCGTTCTACCAGCTTTTGCACATCTGCAAAACCCTGCAAAAGGTTAGATGTAGAGCACATTTACAATGCTTCTTTCTAAACTATTTCCTCCTTGCATCAATGTTAGGGGATGCTAAAGAAAAGCATTTATTCCTTCACCATGATGCTACCACCTCCATGTTTCACAATGGGGGTGATGAGTACAGTTGGTTTTGCGCATCTTTAAAGATTCAGAATTAGGAGTGCTAAACTGTAATTTTTTTTAATACATAAAATAAGAAGGCGTGTTGCAGATGGTCTACAAAGACTGCTGCGCAAATGTTAAGACCTGCAAACGATTAGGCCCCACCCATAAAAAATGAAGATATTGCATGTTCTACTGGCAGCTGATCGGTTGTAAAAGAAAGATGAGGTTCTAAGCCATCTAGTTGAAGTAAGAGGGAGGGGGAAAAAATCTCTGTTCGAAGAATAACGGATTCCTGTCTCTTTGCAGGCTGTTTGGATATTATAGATATTTAAACGGGTTTATAAACATGCCACAATATTTAATTTCAGCCTAATTTTGCTTTGGTTTAACTGTGTAAAGATTGCATGGTGTCCTGCTTTATTTTTACATGTTTTTTCTTTATTAATATTATGCTACTATTGTTATTTCTGATGGTCCAAATATGTTTACAAACTCACAGAATGTCTCCACATTATCTGAGAATGTTCCAATGCCTCGTTTGTGGCAAAAATGACAGCAAAAAAGTTGGTTTGTCAGTTTTTATCCGACTTTCAGAAAAAAAAGTTCAAAAACACGGAAAAACTGCAGTTGAGTTTCATATTTGCACGTAGTAAATGTTATTTTTGCATATCGTCTACTTATGCAATTGCATTGTTTTGTCATTAGAATATGATCTGCATGTTCATGAATTCACAAATGCCAAAAGAGGTTTTCACGTCTGCTAAATTACAAACGGAAATCACGTTTCACCTTCCTTGAAGCATACAAACATGTTTGTAAGTGTTTTAGGATGTGGGGAAGTTCTGAAGATCAGGCCCTTAGTGTTGTACAAGCCAAAAAATTACATTTTGTTCTTATCTGATTTGGGTAACTGTTTCCACGTGTTTATTATGTTCCTTAGATGGCTCATGGCTTTACTTCAGCACTAGTTTACTTCCTTGTAGTTTTCTATAAAAGGCCAGGCAACTCTAATGGTGGACACTACTTAATAATTAGGTCATATTTAAGGTAGTTGGTTGCATTATCAAAGATCAAAGTAGCCTGAATCCAAATCCAAACCATAGCTTTTATATCTAAATCCATGTATGATTTTACTGCAAGTTCATAGTTTTCCACTACTTTGTGTTGGTTTTAGCACAAAAAATCACATTATAATAAAGATGGTTTATAAAAGTAGTTGTATATATGTTAATTTATGTAAAATAGTACATCAGGTTTATTTTACTATAAACCATAAACCATTATCTTAATTTGACAATCTTGGACCATCCACTCAGATACTACATTACCTATAACTGTGATTATTGTTTCTCTAGATTTCTTAGTTGATGGAAAAATTTCAAAGCATTTAGTGGCCATAGCCCATAGGAGGCTGATGATGTTGGAAATTCCCGCTTTTCAATTAGCTAAAATTGAAACTGTCCAGTATGTGTGAAACAAAAAAGGCTCAAATGAAAACAGTAACACCAGAATTAGTCTGGGGTCAAGTCATGAAACTCACATCAGATCCAGGAGAGCCTTTACAGCCAGGAAGGCCAGGGAAACCAGGTTCACCCTGAAGACAATAAAAAAAACAACCAAAACATGTTCTGAGATCCATTCTTTAAAGCAACAAGCAAAAGAATAAACTGTTGTCGGTTGTGCTGCTCTTACCTTGTGCCCATCTATTCCATCCAACCCTCTTTCACCTTTGCCACCCTGAAAAGGAGGAACAAATGAAAGAAATATCAAAATAAAGATAGATTAAAAATAATATATCAGGCCAAATATAAAACAGTAAAAAATATCTCACCTTGTAGCCTTTGTGTCCTCTTCCACCCTACAGAAAAACACATGGTATGAACCTTACACAACTGACTATATTCAGAATGTAATTGAAAAAAAATGAAATGCCATATCTGCCAGTACCTTGTCTCCTTTTATACCACGGTCTCCCTAAAAGCAGAAAAACACAAATTACTCTTTCAGAACAACATTAAGGATAAAGGCAGCATTAAAACAGTTTATTGTCTGTTCCACTGATTGGGAAAATATACCAAATGTGACCAAGCTTATCAGATATCCAAGTTTTGATCATGTAAATTAATTTTTCAGTTAAATCAGGTGTCTTTCATTGTGACATGTTTTTCTTCAAAACTAGGACAAATTTATTCATCAGAAGAAAGTGATATTGATCATATTTGTTTGAAATATAACTGGCTTCATGTCACTGTCTTTAATTAAAAATGCATCTCTTCATCTGGAGGTGTCATGGTGTAAGAAATGAGAACAATGGAATGTTTCTCATCAAAACAAAGCATTTGTTATAAAGTGCCATCCGGTTGCTTTTATTTTTGGCTTAAAATATGAATCTAAGTGCTTAAGCTAAATAGTGTGGTTTTAGGTTTGACACTCTTATTTTTTAAGTTAGGAAGAAAATGACCCCCTAAGCGCCAGCTGATTATTGCTAGCTAACATTGCTAACTGATATTAGTAGCTGACATTTCTAACTGATATTGCTAGCTGCAATTGCTAACTGATATTGCTAGCTGACATTGCTAACTGATATTGATAGCTGACATTGCTAACTGATATTAGTAGCTGACATTGCTAACTGATATTGCTAGCTGCAATTGCTAACCGATATTGCTAGCTGACATTGCTAACTGATATTGATAGCTGACATTGCTAACTGATATTAGTAGCTGACATTTCTAGCTGATATTGCTAGCTGCAATTGCTACCTGCTATTGGGAGCTGACATTGCTAACGGATATTGGTAGCCGCTGGCTAATGGTTAGCTGCTAACAATAAGAGCAGCAAGTTACTGTAGAGGGAGTCTGCAGCTTTCTGCTGTGCCATCCTCACAAAAAACCTCTTTTTATTGTTATTGTAGGTCCCATTGATCAAAATTTCTAAGGTTTTTCTTTTCATCAACAACATTGATGGGGTGTGCTATTGTAAGTTTTGGTCCAACTAAACTGCTTGATTTACCAACACACCTTTTTAAACCATCTCAGTGGTCCTTAAGTCAATGTTTCAGCTATCTATATAATAAAAAATAAAATCACGATTTTACCAAGAATACAACTGAACTAGAAAATTAAGGAGGCCAAATATCTTATAGATTATACTTTTCAGTAAGAAACACTACTGCTTGGCTGAATGAACACTGTAGCTGTACTATTTGTAATGGAATCTGGGTTTGGCTTTAAATGTAATAGTTTTGACAAAGAACTCTTCCAAATATTTCTAAAGTTGGTTCCAAAGCTTATTATTGGTTAAAATTATCACAGTTTCACCTTTTTTCTTCTTTTTCGGTCTTTACTGCACTTGATCGTATCTGGTATCATGTCTCAAATTACTTACAACACAGGCTTAAAGTGAACACTGCATTCTATTCTATTCTATTCTATTCTATTCTATTCTATTCTATTCTATTCTATTCTATTCTATTCTATTCTGTTCTGTTCTGTTTCAGTGCTTTTAGGAGGCAGCACATTCTTTTAATTAGATCATCATAAAAGTTGCTTCATGTGGAGTGTTAAAACCAGGAGTGTAATACTCTACCCTAACATACTCTGTTTTAATTGCAAACCTTCATTCTATTTTACAAAAAATCTTAATTTGGCTGAATTATTTTGCGGCTTATTTTTTGTTAATTTGCTGCCAGGCAGGGACCAATATGTACTAAAGGGTGGCCAAGAATGCACACCAGTACCAGTTCAGGGTTGATTTAGCTTGTACCAACAGGAAACATTTATGAAAAAATGAAAATCATTGTTAACCAAATAAATCACTGAAGAAAAATTAAATTTTGATAAAGCCCCGTTAATAAACATATTCACATATTTACACATCCATGCTGTCTAGATTAAAGGTGTATTACTTCCAAATGGTGCCTTATAGGGGTGACCTCAGCGGTCACCAATGATTGGCTTGGGTTGGCCATGGGTGCCCTAGCTTTTATGTGTTTTGCACAAATCCATGAGACAAATCTTGTTAAACCTTCATGGGTTCTCAAATTTGACCAAGATTTGCTCAGGCCAACATCACAATGTTGAAGCTGTTTTGTCACTTCCAAATTCCCTTTACCTTCATCCCAGTGTATCCAACTGGACCAGGATCACCAGGATTGCCCTGCGAAAAAGAGGCACACAAATTACCTCACTGGAAAGGGGTAAAACAGATAAAAATGTGCTGACAGCGCCATACTTTCACCAGCGTGTCATCTGGTTAAGAAAGAATGTTAAATGGACTCACCCCAGGGCCGACATCTCCTTTCTCTCCTGGTATTCCTGGTCGACCTCTCTCCCCCTGAAAAAAGAGAAAAGTCGATGTGAGTTTTCAGGTTTTATAAATTTCATCGGTTACTGTTCTGTTGCTAGATAACTTACAGGGCTGCCAGGTTCCCCATCCGGTCCTTTTGGTCCCCCAGGAGGCTGCAAATATAAACAAAGATAATTGTTGAACACAGCATGGGAAGAAGATAAGAATTCATTAGAGTACAAGATTAAAGCATGAACACTTACATTGCAGTCAAAGGAGCAGCACTGCAAAAGGAGAGGAGAAATGTCAAAACAGGAAGGAGCTAGAAAACAATGTCCACTATCTACCATATAACCATTACTTTAAAGGAAGGAGGAAAAAAAAGCCAAAACAGACACTATCTCAGCCATTTTAATTAATGTTTCTAAGTCCGCTAAGCTTATTACCCACTTCCTTAGCAACCATTCCCTGTTTCCTGACAGTATGAATTTCAATCCAAATACCTCAAATTTATAAGGACACATAAGCCTCAGCAGAGGTGCTTCAGCAGTCACCATAGTAAGGGGTATCTGTACAGTGCTAGCATTAAGGAAGGAGCCAGGGAGATAAAGCAGGATGCCTTCTATCACCAGTACAGTTAGCATAGAGACTGCCTAATGTCCCTAGCTGCGGCTAGGAGCTATACAGTTGCCCACAAGCATTTGCAAGACAGGTGGCATAGACACAGCCCACCTCACGGAGTTTACCAAATATCTTCATGTTTCTTCAATACATGAAGATGTGAACATTAGCATGTTTACATCTTCATATATTTTAGGTTTTATAACAGAGAGGCTTAACCGTTCCCTACATATGTGTCACTTTTGTTTTTGTTTTTTTGTTCTTTTTTTGTTAGTTCTTTTCTGGAAGGCTGTAGTCCTAATGTACAAAACATCATTCATGTGTGTCCATAGAGTAATGACGTCCGTAAGGCTGAAGTCTGAATTTAGCACAGCAGTCTTGAGCTTCTGCCCTGGATAGTGTACCTACTGCAGACCCCGTGAAAGGAGAAGGGAGAGCAACCAAGAAGAGAAAGTAGGAGCATCAATTTGAGGTATTCCAGACTAAGCCTGTCTAGGGGATCACCACGCCCAGAAAATCAGCTGCTTTATGGTGTTATAAGACATATCAGGCAGATATGGCACACTGCGACCTCTGTGGCTGTCAAACAGGTGTTTACTGGTAATCAGTTTTTGAATGTTACATTAAGCAGCAGTGAATTGCAACACATAATAGAACAAAAAATGTTCAATTTTAAAGATAATCTGGAGGCTCGATCTAGACGAACATCATTACTAACTGAGTCTAAAGGACTTCATACTAAACAAATATCTACCCCTAAGATGTTATTAGAAAAACATACCACATCCTTAGTCTCGTTTGTCTGTAAAGGAAAAAAGAGATAGAAATTAATTAGTTCTTCATAAACTTTGTCTTTCCAGAGAAAATAGCAACGAGAGAGAATATATACAATCATGTTGATGATGGTTCGAATAGTTTGCAGCTTGGTGGATCTAGCTTCGTCTGCAGCAGTGAAGTTCTGCCTGTAGCTCTGGTCTGTGGCGATGATGGCCAGTCTGGTATCCTAGTAAGACAAAAAAAACACAAAGATGTTTACCTTCAGATCTGAAAGAGCTGCTATGATTGTACCTTAGTGATTAAAGGGGGGTTCAGCTGAGTGTCTTCCAGGGTTAACCTCTATGTAAAAGATCTGCAAATAATCTTTAAACTTTTGCAAGGATGCTTGTTTAACTAAAAAGTATACTGAATTTATAAAAACTTTAGAAACAAGAATATTCATATATATAATTTGCTGCAGATAAACATTAGTTTAGAAACATTAGATTCAGCAGCTGCTCTGTTAGGTGGACATGTGAATATCATAGCTTTACAATTGATCAAATCACACCATCTTTATGTGCAAATATCAAAATGACAGAGTTTCCTGGATGTAATATTTGTGTCGTCTTAATTGATGACAATGCTAACATTGTCATTTAATTTCCTTTTATTTTAATTTCCTTGTACTGAGGTCTCTTTAAAATGTCAGACTTCATTGTCTTATGGTTACTGTTCTTTTTGTGTATTACAAGCTACAGTTTTGACAACTTTTTACAACGTTGCAAATAAAATAAAAAAGTGTCATTGGCTAATAACACAGAGAAATCTGAATGGCATAATGTGACATTAAAGGAAATATTCAGAACTTTGATGATTTAGCTCAGGACTAACATTAGTGATGCAATTTATAAACTGTTGGGAAAATTTGCAGTTTTTTCTTTAACTTATAATTTATTTGCGTTTTGACCTATTTGTGAACAGTATTCACATAGTGAACATCTGTGTTTTGGTTCATCTGAGCGAAACACTCAGGAAGCCCACAATTAACCTGCTGATGTCTTGGCTGCTTTCATCGATTCTTAAAGATATCACTAAAAGAAGCTGAGTTTAAGAGTGTTACCTTAAAACACACCCAGAGTTGTGCCAGGTGCCATAACTTTGAGAGGATTAAAGTCTCCAGAAGTGCCAGTATTTTTTCAAATATCCAGTGTTTTCTCAGCTTTGTCTTTTGACTTATAGTAGGTTAGGTAAAGCAGCAGATCTTTTTTCACTACATTTGTTTTTTTTAAAGCAACTAAAAGAAAAAAAATTCTGCCTACTCTTTAAGGCTCATTTTGTGGTTTCAAAGTACTAACAGACTGAATCGAAAGTACAGCAAAGAGTGAATGCTTGGTACTAAGTTTTACACAGGAACTAATAAACGTGATTTCATTTAAAATAAACCAAATCATTCATGTTAGATAAATTTATAAATAAATAGGCAAGAAAAGGTCACAAATTGACACATGACCTCTATTTGGGAGCTTTCCTGAATTTTCTGAATTAATACATTATGTATGTGAAAGTCTAAAGGTAGCTGTATTTCAGAGAGGATTTTGAGAATCCCAACTTTCCTTACAAAGGAAGAGATTGGTCTGAGTTCCGGTGAGATGCTATTTTTTCACAGATTGTTACATAATGTCAGCTTCAAGCTGTGGGTTTTTATCTTCAAATATATCTGAAATGTTTGGATAAAATAAATGTGGGTTTTAGGTAAAGCCAGCTCTGGTTGTGAAAGCTTTTGTAGAGCCTGAGTTGTATACCTCCTGGTCAGGTGAGATGGCAACAGCAAACACTTTAACTCCATGCTGCCTGGCTTCATTGGCAGCCTCCTGCACACCCCCACATGGCTCTTTGTAACCAGTGATAGGATGGCCGTCAGTCACTACCACGATGTACTTGTTCTCATGGTAGTAGGAGCCCCTGCAAGAATACAAAGGCACACTTAGATACGGCAAGACCACCATCTTCTGCAGTGACAGCATCGGTGCTGCATCTCTGCTACCCGATGAGCAGCTCTGCCAGGCCCTCCTTGATGGCGCAGTCGGTGTAGGTGCCCTTGCCAATGAAGCTGATACGGTCGATGTCATCCTTTAGGGCCTGGCGTTGGGTGCGCATGTCGCTCAGGTGTCGCACCAGGATGGTTTCATCACTGTAGTGCAATGCTCCTGAGTTCCACATCACCACACGGTCACATTTATGTTGCCTGGAACAGAGCAGCAGATTCAGGATAAGAAAGGGTTGCAGAGAGGGGGGGTGCATCTAGATAGTCTTTAAAGATCTGGAATGATTAGATGTAATATTACATGCAAACAGAGCAAACATTTTCATTGGATTGCTGTTTCAAACATGCTAAAGTAGCTGGGCTACTGATCAATAAAATCAGGTAGTTGAATTTTTTGTTTATGGAGATTTAATTTAGGAAAATCTGTATATTTTAATCTTATCCACTTCTTGGGATTACATAATCCAGTCTGACATTAGTTCATCACTATTTGTTCTACTTATATCTGATAAAGTGTGACACCACTAGCTGCAAATATCTAGTTTGTTGTGTTTTAATTGTTTGTCGTGAAACATGATTATTTAACAAGCATGTTTCACAGCTTGAATTTTGATGCCCTTTAAATGAAGGTCAAGATGATTGAAATAAAAACTGGTTCAGCCCTATGCTCCACTAATCTGAACACAATTCTCAGAAAACTTTAAAAGTGCTGAAATTATAAATAACTAATAAAAAGAGTTAAAACACACATATGTTAAGCTTTATTATTAAATCCATCTAAATATTATCAGTTTAAATCTGTAGTCCAACTTCCTTTATTTTCACTAAATTATTTATTTGTCATTTACTTGAACTTTTAATTATTTAATTATATAAATGCCACTGCAATGTACTTTTCTCTGTCTTTTCCTATTTACTTTCTTTCTCGTGTACAATACTTTGAATCGTCTTGATATTGAAATGTCCTTTATAAACTTTTATCGCCTTTTACGTAGAAAAAGAGAAAAAGTATAAAAATCAGATTAGAATGACAAAAACTGAGTTTGAAAAAAATATAATTTTAATCTTAAGACAAAGATCAAATAGTATAAAACAGAACAGACGACTTTTTTAACAGTAAAAGATCTAAAAAGTTATTTAAAGACATTTTATTTTTCTATTGTTGCAAAGTACTTACTCTTACAACACACAGAGAATGTGTAGACATCTAAAAAAAAAAAAACAACAACTTAAAAGCATCTCAAATGACTTCCCTTTTTGAGCTGAAAAGTATTTTCATTTGTGTAAACCTAAAAAACTAAGAGTCAGTAATGGGAACAATAATTTAAAACAATCATTTAAAACCAAGGTAGTTATAATCGTTACCTTTATCCAGTGAATTATCAGTACCTTCATTCTTGGTTTTATGAAAAGGTGAAAGTTCAGCTAACTTGTTTAGTTTTGTTGTGAAATGCAGAAAAAAAACAACTTTTGGAGTTGGCTTTTGAGTTAGAGGCTTAATGCTCCTTTAATAATCAATTGAAAATACACCAATCAAAATTACAATGGATGTTCTGTTCAATGACAATAAAGCATTTTATTTAATTCAAAGTTTAAAGTTGATCATTAAGTTTCCAGTAATCACCGATTGAAACTGCAATGGTGTGACCTAGTGGTGCATTTGCTAAAAGTATGATTCGCATAAGTTACCTTTTCTAAGTCGGCACTACTTTCACAGAGGTTTGCAAGAAAAAAAATCAGCATTTTAAGGTACAATAACATTTAATTCAAAGTTTGGCAAAGCTTAAAGCAAAACTCAAACGAATTAAATTAAAGTCCTTAAATGTACTTAAGTTTGCCACCTTAATATTTTGATTTGTGCCAACTTCTCTTTTTTTTCATTTTACTTAGAGTGTATGCTGTGATCATGTGGTTAACATAAAGATAAATAAATAAGAAAATGATAAAGTAAGAGATGATCAGTCCATTGCTGGCCAATGCTTCACTCCCTGCTGCCCCACTTTGGTGGTGTCACAGCTCTGAAGATCTTGCAGTTCAACTCTGCTAAATAGCCAAATAAATGAGCATAAAGCTGTTACCCTACAGTAAATCAAGAATGGTAACATTGCAAAACTACAACACTCCTTTATCGGGAGTGGGCGTGGCCAAATGTGTTGCTCCTTTAACCCTCATGAGTTTCATCTCTTTCTCCTCTTTGCATTAATGACTCTTGGATTTTCTGTATTGCTTGTATCCCAGTTTTCATACAAACCAAAATTAAAGGAGTTGGATGTGAATGCTGTGTGTGTTTGTCTTACACTTCATTGAGCTCATCTAGGAATTGTTTGGTGAAGCTTTTGATCTGGTCGATATAAAAGTCGTGAGGGTTCTGTCTGAGGGCGACGCTCTCAGAGGTATCCAGTACAAAGAAAATGTCAACGGGACAGTCTGTTTACAAAGCACAGACAAAACATTAATCAATGAAAAGATCAAAATGTAGACGTTTATATTCTAATTAACAAGTTAATGACATAAATTAGTAAAGCATCCACTCAGTGGAGGAGGTACAGCCAACTCAAGGCCACTGCTGCACAGACAGCCTGCAGGCCAACTTCTTCCAGCAGTTTAAGTTTCCATAGAGCTCATTTGTCATATTTCTAAAATCCCTAATGCACTTTAGAAACTTAAGAAATCTTAAAGCACATCTTTCTGTATTTTTTGTCCGTGTAGTATCAAACACTTGTGCTATGTAAAGGCCCGTTCAGAGGGAACAAATACAGTCAGATGCCATTCTGTCCTCCTTTTTAATGTTATTCTGCGTCTTTGCAGCTACTTCTATAGGCTGCAACTTTAAAAGTTATGAATATGTGATCTAACAGCGAGGCTAGATTTAAGTTAAAATAAAAACAAACTTTTATATTGTCAGTCTTCATATCAAGTAGAATATTTTCCGTTTAAAGTATTATATTTCAAGATGACTTACCCTTAAACTTGGGTTTTAGGACCTCGTTCTGCGCTCCAACCAGGAGAGCGCACAGGAGCGCAAGGAGACATTTCAGCGTCTCCATGATAAATTTGTGAGCAAAATTACCCTCTAAACCTGATCATACGAGACTCCTGCGCCCCCCGAATAAAAACCCCAAATGCAAAACTGCCCGACTCCTCTGCGCTTAATTCGGTCAACTTTTAGGAGACCGAGCGCTCTCCACCGCAGTTTGTCCAGGGCGAAAAGCCAGAGCGCGCAGAGGAGGATCAGAGCGCACGGCGAGGGAGGAGAAGGAGGAGGAGTTCCCACGGGTGGATGGGTGTGGATGCGCCAGAACGCGCACAGAATAAAAGTTCACACTAAAATTAAGTATGTGCACACATCATTAAAGCCAAACTTTTCGAGCAAACCGATTTAGAGCCAATTGGTTCAACTAAAGATGTATGTTTTTTCTATTTTTTTTATTGAAGCCAGATAAAAATCTACACTGAGAAGCAACAGACTTCCAGAGACCCCATATGACACAACAATGAAAATAAGGCAATTCATCACTCATTTTGATAACTTAAAATACGTTTTTGTCCACTTTGTTCAAATTTTTAAATCAGATTGCTTTTTCAAATTTGTTTCTTTTTCTCTGCAATGGAACATTTCAGTCGCATGTGAGAAAACTTTGCAGCCTGCTGGAAAAATCAGACAGCGACTATCAAAAGGTTCAGGGGAGCAATCTGTGAGAAACCATAAAAATGGAATAGCACTGAGATAGATTTTTTAATATACGGGTGTTAGTTGGGTGTAAATAGTGTTAAAAGTTTTAATGGGCCCAGAAACATCCAAATCTGTTAGAGATTTCCCCTTTTTCGTGGTAGGTAAGTCTTTCCAAGTGTGGAGTTTTTTTTGGGGGGGGAGAAAATACAACCGCCAAGTTGAAAAATGATGCCCTCTCAAAACCAGATCTATCAGGCTTAATTAAAAGCAGCTGAGAAGCATCAACGAGTCATTTTCTCATTTCGTTCCAGTAAAAAAAAAAAAAAATCTTGTTTCTTGCGGAAGAGCGGTGGAAACTGTTCAGGCCTGACCTGAACATAACAGTGAGCAAAGAGTGTTATAACGAGGCTCCATGTGGACAGGAAGAGACGCAGCGCCATCTAGTGTTATGTGCTGCCCTTGGAAATCAGCTTGGAAACAATCTTTGGAGGGGGGGATAGAAAGGCGTGGGCGGGTATAACTTGGAAAAAAGGTTAAAGGGGGTGGGAGGTTGGATGCTGAACGATTGCTGTTGCCATATGTTCGTGTGTTTGTGTCCTGACTGTGTGACTGTAGGAAAAGGTCTGGCTTGGAAGTGGATTTTCCATTGAGATCACTGGAGGAAGGATGGAAGAAAGGAGAGAAAGGGCAGAGAGGGAGAGAAAACAGGGACATCTGGTACTGATCCACTCTTATTAGCAGGCTCTCGTAGTAAATCTGTAAGATCTTTAGCAGCTGTGGTTCTTTTAAAATGTTGTAATGCATACATTTTGAAATGTCTTCATTTCGTTCATCATGAGGCATTTAAAAGCACATAAATCCAGAGGAATGCGCCAGCCTTGAAGTCTCCCTACAAACCCCATTAATTCTAGTTTCTTGAAGAAATCCTAGAATTTGGCTTTTCACTTACATATTGGATTAAATAAGCATAAAAAATATAACCAATTTAAGATATAAATGCAAATACAGCAATACTTTGTGAAGATGTTCTGTTTGAGAAGGCCCTGCTGTTCCAAAAAAGATTTGCAGCGCTTCCACGTCATAAAAAAGGCATGCAGCTGAGGGCAGCCAGAGTCTCCAGTCTGCAGATATAAACATCTTGCACCATTTAACACGCCGCCAAATTCATGCTCTGTAGATGCACTTCCCTGTGAATCCCATGGAGAGGACTTCTTCCAAGGAAAAGTTGCTCTGTAAGAAGTGATCCCAGATATAACAAACACATTTTAACTGATTGAGCTGTAATTCTGAGGAAACGTTACAAACATTTACTGGTAAAGGGGGTGACCCTATTTTTTGGTGTTCAACAGTTGGTATCATTTAGATTTTAATAATTTCTTTGGATTAGGCACAAATCAAACAGCAGGAAATTGCAGGAAAATTAAGCTCCAAGGAGGTATTTTATTCAACAGGAAAGCAAATGTTTGATTAAATGAGCGAAAGAAAAACAGCTATCGGAAAAGGAAAATAGCTTTTTGATTACATGCTGCCATCTAGTGCGGAGATATCCAGTAAGTAAACCTCATTCAGCACCTGAGTTTTTTCCAACATTACAACTACAAACTTTGATTATTATAATTTTATGATAGCGCGACAACATAGTTTAAACATGCTAAACTTAAAGAATCATGTCTTTATACATAAAATGAAAAGTGTGACATGAATTTATAAATTATAAGTACTTAAAATATTTAAAACAGGGGAAAGTTTACCTTCCTGGACGGTCATCCATAAATGGTTTAGGCCAAAGTGTATCTTTGTTAGGAGGGTCTAGTCAAAGTGAAGATGTTGAAATAAAGATCTTATTGCTCAAGTGTTCTCCATCCAATTTAAGCTTGAACTCCCTTGCAAATAAAGATCTCCTCCATATGTGCAAAGATGGTAGAGATGTGAACCAAAAGAATACCAGCTATGAACACAAAGGGAGGCCATTTCATTAAGTAATCAAACTCATTTTATATCAAACTCAGAAACCGTTGAAGAAATACAAGAGACAAAGTATGGTTGTCAAAAGAAAGTGAACCTTTTGCTTTTTTTACATTTTTGATCCAATAAATAAAAACTAACAATATGTTTGATGACGCTTCAAAAAGAAAAAAGAAAGTCAGTTTTACAATTTCAGTACATAAACATCAACCAAAATATGAAATCTGGATGGTCCACATCTAAATGTGCTGCAAAGTCTATAAGGTGATCGTGCAAAACAATAGATTTCACTAGATGCATGCAAAACTATAACTGCTGGCTGGTTGCTACACTGTTCATCCTAAGATCCTCATGCTCATCTCAAACTTACATTTAGGCCATTTAAATTGCTGCTGTAACAACTAAAAAACTGTGCTAATACAGGTTTCTCTTCACAGACCAGAGACATTATAGCATTCACTGTAAGAGTATGAAAGGAGTTGAGGAAATGATTTTTTCCCCTGCAGAGCTCAGGAAAATAAGATTAAAAAGACAGGAAAACAAAGCTTATTAGGTGTGAAGATGTTTTTTTGTATTCGTCTGTGCTTCCATTTACATCATATTTCCACTGCAGTGTCAACAAACATACAGTCTGATTCTATGGTCTGTATTTGTAGGCTTAGTTAGTCTAATGGAAAATGAAGTACCGTTTGTTTTCTAACAAGTGCAGAAATGTTCAGCATGTTTTAAAGCAGCCTCAGTTCATGGAGTGGCTCTTCAGGTGTCTCCTCAGATGGTTCAGACAGGTGTAGGTCTTGGGACAGATCTGGCAGTGGTACGGTCTGACCCCCGAGTGGTTCAGCATGTGCTGCTTCAGCACGCTGCCGTCTGAGAAAGCTTTGCCGCACTGAGAGCACACGTACGGCCGCTCTCCCGTGTGTACTCGCATGTGGACTGTCACTTTGTGAGCCATTGTAAAACCTTTCCCACATACGCTGCACTTGAAAGGCCTCTCCCCTGTGTGGGTGAGTCTGTGGGTGCGCATCGCCCCCATCTGGGAGAAAGCCTTTCCGCAGTCCGGGCAAACGTGGGGCTTCTCTCCCGTGTGGACCCTAGTGTGACTGCGCAGTCCCCCCGCTGTGGAGAAGCACTGTGAGCAGTGGGTGCACTGGTAGGGCCGCTCTCCTGTGTGCGTCCTCATGTGCTGTTTCAGGTCGTAGCGGTTCCTGAAGCCGCGGCCGCACACCGGGCAGCTTTCCGGTCGCTCGTCGTTGTGCCGCAGCTCGTGATTGGCCAGGCATTTCTCTGACAGGAAGCACTTGCCGCATTCCTGACACTGGTAGGGTTTCTCGTGGTCCACTCTCTGGTGATACTTGAGCTCGCTGATGCCAGGGAAAGTCTCGTCGCAGTACCTGCACCTGAAGCGGTGGTTGGGGCTGTACGGGAGCTGATGCTCGCTCATCTGGTGGTTCCTGAGCAGGTGGGCCATCTTGAAGGTCTTGCCACAGTGGGAACACTCGTATTTGGTCAGCAGCTGGACACACTGGTGTCGGACACGCTCGTGCAAAGATCTGAACTGACAGCCGCACTTGGTGCAAATGTGGGCGGCGTTTTTACACTTCCTCTTCCTGTGGCCAGACAGGTGGGCTTCTGTCCGGAAAGCCTTTCCACACTGAGAGCACTTGTAAGGCTTCACCGCTGTGTGAAACCGCTGGTGCTCCAGAAACTCAAAGCGGTACTTAAAGCTCCGCCCACAAAGGGGACAATTATGAGTGACCCTCCTCCCAGAGTAGATGTTCTTGACAGATATTTTCCTGTAGGACAGAGACATTGAAGAAATCCGGTGGCCTGGGACACTCTTATGTTTACCTCCACTCATTATCTTAACCGTCTCCATGTCGCCACCTTCTTCATGTCTCTGCTGGTGCTTGGCTAAAGACTTGGAGGAGATAAAGCTCTTTCCACACTGTTTGCATCGATAAGGTTTTTCATGATCTACCTGCTGGTGGTATTTCAGGTCCCCGATCCCAGAAAAACCGGCACCACAGTGGCTGCACTTAAAAAGTCGGGTTTGAACGTGAGTTAAAAGATGTTCTTTCAGGCTGCTGGACTTTGGAAAGCTCTTCCCACATTGCCCGCAGTCGTGGCTACGCCGTCGTTTCGGGCAGTGGTGTCGGAACTTTTCCAGGGAAGTTGGGAAACTGTTTCTGCATTTAATGCAAATGTACGCAGCATTTTTACATTTCCGCAACCTGTGTCCTGCCAGCAGGGTGGCCGTCCTGAACGCCCTCCCGCACTCGGAGCAGTTGTACGGCTGCAGGCCACTATGGAGTCTCTGGTGTTCAATCAGGACGGAGTGATGCTTAAAACATTTGTCACACTCCGGGCATTTATGGGTTCCTGACTGATGCCTCCTGCGAGGAGGTGAAGCACTTTCGGTCCTTTTAGGTGATTCAGGAAAGTCTGTGGAAGTGGAAGGATTTGTGGAAAGCTCTTCGTCAAACATGACAATCTGTGGGACGTCTGTATTTTCATCGTCACAAGCACTTGGGTGGGAGGCGATGGCTACTTCCAAAGATGGAGGAAGAGACAGAGATGGAATCAGAAGATCTTCAGATTGAAAAGGAGCCACTGGATTTAAAAAAAGAAAAGAACAAGAAACATTTATTTTTCCATAAACTGACTTAATACTCTTACTTTCTATCTGGGAAAATAAAATGACTTACCAACTGCAGTCTTTGCCAACTTTCCATGGCACTGTTTGCTCTGGAGTAGAAATTTAAGGTCCTCTCCATTTGAAACACACTGCATGTACTCCTCTAGTACAGCAGGGGCTGCACTGATCCAAGACGCCGTCTAAAAATAGAAATCCAAGTTCAACAGAGCGTGTTTCAAATGTTCTGTCAACCTCTGACAAACTTTTACCTGTTTAAAATCGGGTATCGGCAGAAGCTCCTCTAGTCTGGTGAAAAACTCACAAACGAGAGTCTCTAATGCCGTGTCGAAGTCTGGGCCATACTCAACAGGAAACACGTTCTGTTTCAAAGAAATGAAGGCCACATCGCCATATGAATAACACCATAGGGACATAATGTGAGTTTAACAGAAAAAAAAGATATTGTGAGGCAAAGGAAAATAATGATAGAGATAAAATAAACAACAAGTATTTAAATAAACATCAGCAAAGTGAGATATACATGTCTACTTAACCCCTGAAAGTCAATTTTTGGGAAATGTTGTTAGACAGAAGAGATACACCCCTGTAAATAAGCTGCAGCTTCCTTACAGTCAAGCATAGTGGTGGAAGTTTCATGGTCTGGGGCTGTCTGGGTGCTTTTTAATGTGGGGAGCAAAAGTTTATCAAAGGAACCATGAATGCGGATTAGGGATGGAAATTCACCCCATCATTACCATAATAAATGTCTCATCATGATAAGAATTATGTTTTATCATCCAGATAATATTTAGAATTAATAGTTTTTAAAAAACAAACAAAAAAAAAAAACAAAAAAAATGACTTAAAAATATATTTTTTTAATTCTTTGCTTTGTGTTTTCTATTTTCTAAAAATCAAAGAATATGATTTAATATGATATAATAGTTTAAACTATATATATATATATATATATATATATATATATATATACACACACACACAGACATAGACACACAC